>JAYJMB010009571.1:22680-37776 GCA_036873735.1 Pouteria campechiana
ACAACAGATCATTGGGATTTTAAATTAAAAAACCCGGATGTGAGTCAACTTTCAATCTTTGCAATACCGGAGGGAGATAAAATTTTCTGGTGTCATTTTATTTGTTGCCCAAGTAGACAAGTGCATTTTGTATGTGTCAGGAACAGACACTCCAAGGAGATCTCTATCAAAATGGGCCTCTTGTGGGTACAAATGTTCGTCGGTTGGGTTTGCGGTTAAACCCAGCAAGACCTGTTTGTGGAAAACCCGACCACGACTTAGCAAAATATTGATTCAACATTTTGGTTGAATTGCTCATGAGGCCAACATCTCAAACCCTCGCAAAACTAACAGGCATCACCATCAGTGTTGGGTATGTGTCTTGTATCTGGCTTGCAAATAGGTTATACATATTTGGGAGTGAAGCCAAGTCACATATATGATTTGACCCATATTCAAAATATTAAATCTCATCTCGATGCGAAACCCATATGTGACACTGCATTCAAATCCCTATGTGTATGTATATATAGGTAATAAAGCATATGTTTATAAAACCTAAAAATGCAGATTTTGCATAATCTAATACAATCCTAATTTATGTCGAAAACAAATATACAAATTATTAATTCTAATAAAATTTAAAATATATAGTTGAGATCTTTGAAGTTTACTTTCATCACATTCTCTTAAATTGGAAGATGAAACGAATGCATATTATGATTGCAATTTTTGCAAAATCTTCCATGATTACTGATCTTGAAAACCTATCCTCTAACCTTTGAAACACTTACTGCCTGGCGTGTTTCTTCCTTTTGAGTGAATGGGGATTCTTGGTGACACTTTTTTTATGTTTATTTATTTCCCAGGTAGATAAAGGGCTTAGGTAAATCTCTCTACATGGGCCTTCTGTAGGGGTACAAATTTCGGGTGGTTGGTTGCGTGGTTAAGCCCACTGGCAGGAGCATTTTTGTGGTAACCAAACCAAACCAATCCAATCACGGTTCCAACTAACAAAAAACCCAAGCGCTAATTAGCAAAAGAAGTACTTTATTTAAGTTGAGTCGCATAAAATCCTGATGCATCTGATGGCCGATGGTCCATTTCACAAACAACATCATTGTGGGGAAAAAACCTTGTAGGACTATATATGGCTGAGCTCAAATAAATGCAACTTTATTCAACCATCCAAACGTACCCCTACAACCTGAAATCCCCAGGCAACAATTTATTTCATCCAAAGTGACGAGAAACAACATCAACAGGACACTATCAGAAATTAAGAAAATCAACCAAACGCTTCATCATTTCATCAGCTCTCTCGCAAGTAGGATTGGTCAAGTGAAACAAATGCTGCTCATCTTCTGCCACCGACATCTCCACCGTCCCTTCCCACCCGCTCGACGCCAGCGTGTGATGGTAACGCCACCCTCGATCTTTCATTACATCCTTCTCCGCCACACATACGATAACCCGCCGGCACCCCAACTTCGACAAGCTAGGCGACGTCGGCGCCGTGGGGTTGATAAACGACTCGTCCAGACTAGCAATAGATGGACACGCAAGCCTCCATAGCCCGTCTACCATCCTCTTCATAGCTGGATCCTTGCCTTCGTTGCCAATCATCTCTGCTCCCCAGAAGAACGGATGGATCAACATCACGCCAAAGATATTGACCCCGTAGCCAACTTCGCTTTCCGCCGCTCGCATCGCCATGTCGTGGCAGATGGTACCGCCAGCGCTGTCGCCGCCAAGGAAGACTCGGGTGAAATCGACGTGGTCTCGAAGCCAGGCCTCGGTGCCTCCTCCGCCTTGCGCATGCGATGCGACCCACTGAAGTGCGGCCCATGAATCGTCGAAGGCAGCCGGAAGGTGATGCTCTGGAACTCTTCTGTAGTGGACTGACACCGCGACGACGTTGGCCTGGGAGACTAGTGAGTTTAGGTAGTTGTGGTATGTAGGCGAGAAGGGCGTCCCGATGCAGAAGCAGCCGCCATGGTAGTAGACGAGAACGGGAAGTTTCTGAGTTGGGTCAGCGAGTTTGGGGAGATAGAGGCGGGCGGACACGCCCAACTCAGGTAAAATGTCGACGTCTTTGGAGGTGACGCCGGTGATCGGATCGACAGACGGGGGCACGACTTCAGCGCCCATCAGCCGCTCGATGCGCCCGTTTTTGTAGATGCGAATCAAAGGCGGGAAGTCATGTGCAATTTCATCGGTGGAAGCCATTGCTTTGCCCATGGACGGAGAGGCGATAAGGAAAATGAGACGGAAATCGGAAATGGTGCTGAATGTAAGATGATAAAGTTGTTAGAATAAGTGGCCTGGCCACGATGTAGTAGTACAGCCGCCCATGCCTGCGGCAGGACCACTTAAATGCTTGCAGCCGCCCATGCGCTCACAGCAGGGGCGGCGCCCGCGCCGAATACAGTCAAGTCTTGGCATTTAATGAGAGTACCTCCGAAGACCAGCATTACCCACAACATTCATTGCATATACTCGCCGTTGGCTGGACTGAGTGAAAGTGACGGAAGATAAAATCTCCTCCCAACGGATGGCTTTCGGTAATATCTAAGCCTTATTTCGTTTAGATCCAACAAAAGTAGAGTGTCGGTGTGGTTTTCACTTTGATGTTGTCGCCCAATTCCAGGATGGAAAAATAAAAAAAGAAAAGCCTGTCGCTCATGGTTGTTCTTTGGATAGAAATTGAGGACCAGATCCACACGCCCTACACGTGGAATCGATGCATACGCAGGCAATTTTCAAGCTGTAGGCTCATGTGGTCCTGGCCTTAAAGTCGAAATCACCGAAGAGGTATAGAAACCGGAATTGTGGTCACATTAAGCATCGATGGAATCACCCAGATGCCTTGCGTGTTGTTCCTGCCCTCTCCCGGAGTACCAAAGTCTTGAAATTCTTTCCGTGAAAAGGATATAAATACTCGGGCTGATTGCCGAAGCGTATAAGCATGCCCTTTCAATTATATATGCTGCTATTTGTATAATTTGGTTGAATAGTCAAGGATAGCGAAAGGACTGCAAGAACAGAGATGGGAGCTTTAATTACCACCACTTGGGTGTTCTCATCCAACAACCAAAAAAAGTGTCTGACATAGTAGACATGGATCGTAACCAAAGACCTTGGTGATTTATGGTCCTAAATAATGACCTTCAATTGGACGGCCCACCCAAAACAAATGATTGAGCATCGCGGACAAAAAAAGCCTCATCAAACGAGGGATAGAGACAAACACAAACAGCATTAGAGAAACGATTCCACGGCTTCGGGTGCAGGATGAAAATTTGCTGGTTTTAGGCACTCCAATTTCTTTATTAGATTTACATCATTTATTATGTTTGTCTTTGCATAAAAATATATGATACACGGCAAGAAGAGCAAGGCACAGTAACCAACATTAGCAACAAAAATGGATTTGGTTTTTTAAAGTCATTTAACTATCCTTTTATTGCAATCAAATAAAAAATTGAGTGCAAAAGATAATTTAGCAGGGAAGTTTTCATTTCTAAAAAGTACAATTTAGCAGGAGACCTTTAACAACGGGCTTATAAAGACACTTATTTTATTAAAGAAATTTAGATTTTTAGCGACATATTAGTTCGTTGCTAGAAGTGATATTTATCGATATATAAAAAAATATCTTAATTAGAAATTTATTTAGATTGTAATAAATTAGAACTTGTCAGATTGTTTAGAAAAAACTCATTCGGATGGGATGAAATGAAATAGAAAATACAAAAATGATATTAATCATAAAGTAAATAAAGTTAATATAAACTGATAAATAATAGTTAAAAATATAGCTAATAATAAAAAATAAAATTCCCATAAGAAATACATATCAAGTCAACATTGGAAATTATAATTTTCCAAGGAACAGTAATCTATTGCATCCCACCGAACAACCCGTCAATCTTTTGAACCTTCAGTTCTAATTGAAATGACTTTTAATTTTTTTTAACTAAATAAATAGATCTAAGCATGTTGGTTGAATTATATCTAACAAAAACTTCATAATTTATTTATTTTTAGATAAAAACGAAAGTTCTCGTGATGCCATAAGTACCCTGGAAACATTCTTCAAGAGAAATACACTGCATTTATTTCGAAATTGTTATGCTGATGTATCATACCATCTTGGATTAACAATCCAAATTGCACACAAAGAAGATTTTAATTTCTTTTCCCATTGTGCTGATCAAGAAACATCATATAATATTATTATTTTTTTGAGGTCTAACAATGACAATATTGTCTATTGCGAAACCAGCTTACTTTTCAGAGGTGTGCGAAATTATTCTAAGATGCAAACACCGACTCGCCACCTGTCTCTTCTTACTGAAACTTTGTTATCAAGACATCTTAGCGATCTGATTTGGCCGACACCACGTCCAAGAATCCGATGGAGATCGAGGCAGCGGAGGCAGCAACATCATCTTCCGGTAGAGGCCAAAAGGCCAGCCTTCCAAGTGACAGAAATCTTCCCACACTTTCCGTCTTCGAAAAATCTCCCATTCAAACCCGCCACTGATGCTTGAACAACGAGAGAAACAACTCTTGGCAGAGAAGAAAACTTCTGTGTCTTCGTACACTTCACTGTATTCTTCGTCTTTCTTCTCCTTTGGAGCAATGAATGCTTCGCCTTTCAGGGGAGATAAGACCCAACAGAGGCTTTCGGTCGTCGAGCTATCCTTGCGCCGATGCTTCGCTTCCATTGCTTGACTTCGAATGGCCAAAATGATCACCTGTAGAAGGGTTGTAAAAGTGGGGATATTTTTCTAGATGAAAGCTGTCAAAGCAAAATATTTATGGAAATGTCCAAGCAGGCCACGATATATCAGTGATTGGATTCTAACAGGATTGTCATAAATGCAATTGATATGGGATGGAATGGAAAGTAATCATTTAAATCATATGCAGCTAGATTCTAATTAGATTATACTCATGTCAGTTCTATTTGTATTATCTAATCAAAGCCCAATCAGCATCCAATCAATGAGATTACACTTTCAAATTGGTGGTCTCAAATGACTAAGCAGAGATACAATTCATAAACTATTGATTAGCCATGAAGCACCCACCTTATGGCAGCACTCTATTCTGAAATGAAAATTTTTTTTAAAAAAAAAGGAAATAATAGATACTACTTGATCGTCGTCAATGTAACTGCCAGAATTCTCTTCTTCTGAACTTGAAGTGGATCTCCTTCCAATAGTGAAAACATGGCATTGATTCAATGCATCCTTCAAAACGGATGGAAGGAATTTAGAGTGGATGGGCGGAATCTTATTAGTAGTCCCTTCGCTGTGGATACAACCCATTTTGCGCAAGTTCCAACAGAGAAGACAATAAGGCAGAATAGGCTTGTACAATTTTTTTTTTTCCCATGGTGTTGGCAGATATAGATGTTTGTTGTATGTATTTTCAAGTACAGAGCATCGAGTTGAAAAGAACTGATAAGTGGAATGTTGTTTATATGATAGCGGCCTCGCATCTTATTTGAAATCGGTATGCTTTGTCTTTGGTGTAAAGAGAACGCTAGCAGTGGGTGAAATTGAAACACCCAAGTGCTTCCTGTGGGATTCTTACATAGATGCCCTCGTTCTTTGGGTGAGGAATGATGTAGGGCAGGGGTAGGGTTGGGCTTTTCGAGTTTTTGGTACACATACAAAATCCAGACCGATGGTATTTCCCTATAATAGAGAAATTTTATTTAGAATTTGATGGTTTTACATAGTTTTCACTTTTCACTTTAAGCAAAAGATAGGCTATGACATGGCACCTAACCGCTCCACTATGTTTCCTTGGGCTGACTTTGTGCGGGATTTCAGGATGAAAACACTTCATACATCTTGTCCAAATCTTCAATTTGTCAGGCCAACCAACCCAGTTATTTAACATTTCTGGGTCAGATGTTTCCGCATGAACTACTGTGAGACCATTTTTCATATGAAACACCAGATTGGGAGCCCCGAAGTCGCATACTCGTTAAAGTTGATTTGATTGAAATGAAATTAAAAGCAAAGAAAATTAGTGTCAAATAATTAAGTGAATAAAATTAAAATAAATAAAAGATAATAATTAAAATTACAAGATAAAAAATGTAAAATTATTATAAAAGGTATATATATATATATATAATCCACCCTTCAAAAATGGCATTTCAAATCCGTTCTATGATTTGAAGTATAATATCATTTTGGTTGCTCCAAGTAGTCAACCGAATGGAAGCGAATTTAGCCACTCCCCATGATTCCATAATGTTTTATTTTCCAGGAATATTGTCCCATATAAGAACCCACAAAATTTTTTATAAAGCTCCTGGGAAGAGCTCTATTTCTTGGCTACTATTTCAAATTTCTTTTTTCCAATTTTTGGACTGTAAAATTTGTAAAGCTTATTTGGATGTAAGAAGTATAAAATTTACATAGGTAACGGGAACAAAAGCGACAAGAGTGTAAATTTTGTGATTAAAGTAATGGGAGCAAGAAAAAATGAGTCAATAAAATAAAAACATAATAGTATAACGAATGTTAAAAGAAAAGGGCCTAAGTATAAATAATGACAGTTAAAACAGATAAACTTGAGTGTAAAAGAACTCGCCAAAGATAGACTTCATTATATAAACAATATAGTTGACCAAAAATTATTTACCTCCTCTAAATACGCTCCAGAAGATATGTAAATGTCTTATGCAATTTTTACTTCTTTTCCTCATGTA
The DNA here is from genome assembly GCA_036873735.1 of Pouteria campechiana. Lineage (NCBI taxonomy): Eukaryota > Viridiplantae > Streptophyta > Magnoliopsida > Ericales > Sapotaceae > Pouteria > Pouteria campechiana. The sequence continues at coordinate 29,399 of JAYJMB010009571.1, forward strand.
ATGTTTTTATTACACTTATCCAAATAGGCCCTAAATCTTAATGCATCTTAGTTCTTATTTATATCAGTATTCACTTTATTAGTAACTAAGGATTTTATATCAATAATCCCAAAAATGATACTATCATATTTATTTGAAATAATATTGTTTTAATTAGAGAAATTTATTGGAAAAAAAGTTAATAAAACTTCATGGTAAATTAAGATAAATTAAATTAATATTTAAGTAAAAAATATTAACTTAAATGTCAAAATTTAAATACCAACAGAAATATAAAAGAGACCCGCACACACACACCCCAACAAATTTAGTATGACTTTAAAATGTGAAAATTACGTGCAAGAACATAACACAATAAACAATATACACTAAACATATGAGTTTTTAATTATTTAAGAAAGTTATCATAGTTATTTGAGAAAGTTAAAAGCAAATATTATCAATAAATTAAAGATAAATATTTGTTTCTTATGATAAAATTTAGAATAGATGAAAGCCTTGTATGATAATCAGTAAGTGACATCTCAAAAAGATATTATCAGATATGCTATCTACAAAGCGTACACTGATTTACATGTGATCAAATTTGTTTTCCATGCATTCTCAAAGGTTCCCAAATCCAAAGTGAATAATTGTCTTCCACGATGCTGCAAGTTTCTCTTTTCTATTTATTCATGTTTTGTCGAAAATTACGTCGTTTTCCTTTTACTGATTTTACTTTCATCCGTAAGCATTTCATAGATATCTGGAAAACGAAAGGAGCATCTACAGTCTTATCAGGTAGGGCTGATATAGCTGGCCTCCTTGCTGAAAATGATGTCACGTTACGGCTCATTACCATTTTGAAAATGACGTGTATATATATATATATATATATAGAATCAAACACATCTGACAACTGTAAAATGGCTAAAATAGCATAATGTCCAGATTCCAGATTAGCAGATGATAAAGGTTTGATCCAAATATAAATAATAATAAAACAATAAGAACATACATTGATTAAGAGGCACGGCCTCCTCAGACTACCAAAGGAGAGGAGCACGTACTATCTTTTGGAAGTATGTCGGCTGGCTGCAGGCGCCTTGAACATTGATGTCATGTCATAGTTAAAGGCATCCCTAAGCTAATCATGACTGACGGCTACCAGCCAGCAACCACACCCGGCAAGGAATGATGAAAGCTTATATAGTAAAGATTATTCAACTATAAAATTCTCATGAGGATGCCCTGTCAAAGAAGTTGCTCATATAGCCTTTTCTTACCTGGACGATTGGATGCCCACCCAGATTAATTGAGCTACAAGCCTCCACATACAAAAGTGAAAAAACTGGTTTGCAAAATGAAAGAAGCAATTCAGGGAATCTCTAGTGATTTCGGCCATGACCACACTAATTGCACCTCTTTGCATCACACTGCAGATTCAGGCACATATGAAGCAAACCAAGCACCCCACAACGAAGTAACCTTAAGAATGGATAGATTTTAAAAAACTTGAGCTGCACCTTGCAGCGCTTCCAAAATCAATAACAATGATTTTGCACCAAATCAAACTTTACAGTTGATTGGTGGCCAGGTTAATTGAATCATATGTAGCGGATAGATTACATCTTGTCAAAATTTGTAATTCACACCATTCAAAGAAATCTGCCTTACGGTGATGAGTCACTTTCGGCCCAAATATCAATATGGGGCTTCTCAAAATTATGATGGTGACGGGTGGACATGAGAATCAACACTAAGAGAATATCAGCGTCGACGGATTGGAAAGGTGAAATTTCAGCCACGTTGTGTGGTAGCAGATAATCATAACCCATGGACCAGGATGCAATTTGGAACAGGGCACTCTTGAGGCATGATATACAGAAGAAATTAGCCAACTACACCAGACATCCAAGGAACAATTACTGGAGCTTTTGGATGAGAGCTTCTGTAGGATTCAGAATATCTGTCTTTGAAGTTCAATTTTGGTTTCTTGGCCTGGAATTCACAATCAAATAACCAATAAAACCATAAAATTGGTGAAGCCATGGTGAAATGCAAGGTTTCTTAAACAAATGGCATGGCAATATCAGTAATCAATTCAGGCTTAAAGGGAGACAAGAAAAGCATAGAGTAATCCTTTTCTTTTTGCATTGACACAAGCCATAACTACTTGAGAGGGAATTTTCATGTTTATACTCATTCTTGTGAGATATGTAGTAAATCCAGTCGATTCCACAGTCTACATGTAATCAAATACTGAATAAGTTTGACTCAGCAATTAGGTGGCACACGTGCAAGGAGAAAATTAACAGTCCAAAAAACTGGTTGACTGTACATTCAATATAGTTGCAGCTGCCTGGTAACTGAATGTTTTGGTTTCGGGCCATGATACATGCATAATGGAGCCCTCCAGACAAACATCCTGGCTTACGCACTTTTCACATCACGAGGAATGCCAGGGGCATCCTTACGTAGCCACAATTTTATTTCCATTTTCCACCCACACCAATAAGGCAAGCTTGCAATGGCAAGATGGAAAGAAGACAGCAAAAGATACACACGGCTAAAGACATAGTTACGTTTGTCAATCTGAAATTACAAGGTCTATTTTGATTATCCCTTATTTGCCCAAGAACTAACAATCACATGTACAGAAACACGTAGGACAATCCACAGAACTTGTAAGGAAATGCATCCACAACCATACAGCAACATTATGTTAGAAATTTTTATAACCTAAACTTTATCCTAGTTAAATTTGTGTTCAAGTAATGTTCATGTACTAGTCTATCAACAAGAATACCCAAACTTCCATTAGCAAGTATTTTCTAATTACCATCCCCTGGATTGCAATTTCAAATTTGAAATGTCATTGAAATCAGAGGTTCTTTGAGCTTGAGAAAGTCTGTTGCCTTCTCATGGTCTCCTTGTTATTAAATAAGCATTCATGTCCTCCCAGTCTATTGCTATCTCATCACCTCCCTGTTATTAAAAATTATTCTCACTTCCAAGATAAAATCATAAAGATGATTTAAGCAAGAAAACTAGAGGTAGTCACATTTAAGTATTATTTTCAGCCTAATGTTACATTAACTTGAGAGCAAGTTAGCATCATACTCTTCAAAATATGCTCACCAGCATAAAGAATGATAAATAATAAAAATATGGTAAAGAACGACAGCAAAACATTATTATTAGATCTTTTTCCTCTTGACTGAGAACAATATTATAATTTTTTTGACAGATGAAATAGTAAAGGAATAATAAAACATGTATATATATATATATATGCTTGATGCTCTAGAGAATTACCTGTTTCAGCCAGCACTCCTGATGTTTGTGTATATAAATATCTGGTGAATAGCATCCATTCTCAGCAGGGCAATAAACCCATATGTTGCACTTCAATTCACCTGGCTTCGCACGTTTAGCCTGGTCCAAACAAGCCTGACAACAGTCAGCAGCACTCTCTTTGTGGTGTCTAAGACCCCATTTAACAGCTGCCCCATCATAATCTGTATGTGCCTCGGCATGACATTCTGGTGGTAGTGGTCGTCCAGCCACAATTTCATCATCTGAAAAGGAAAATAAAGGCACTCCATAAAAAGATCCACATAATTCCAGAAGTAACATAAAAGTTAATTGAATTAAATTAACAGAATTGAAAACATTAAGAAGTCATCTCACAGTGGCATCCCAAGTGGTGCAGATGCACAAGGGAAATTGTAAAAGTAGCAAGGGGAATGCCCATCCAACCATGAGACTTGAAATTTAGATCTACTGGGATTTTTAAACAACTAATGACAGACACCGATAGATGTTTATAGGGAAATAAAAATCAACTGAGAAACCAACTAAACTTTTCCTGATATTTAGTCATTTTTGCTACTTACAAGCAGTATGTAATCTTTTGATCTACAGGGATTTTTAAACAACTAATGACAGACACCAATAGATGTTTATAGGGAAATAAAAATCAGCTGAGAAACTGACTAAACTTTTCCTGATATTTAGTCATTTTTGTTACTTACAAGCAGTGTGTAATCTTTTTTCCTAATCTACTTATTATCTTGCATAACTAATGGAGAAGATTTGCCGCTTAAAAGGAAAAAAATGAAGAACCTTTGCCTACTGGAGACTGTCCTGGCTCTGCCCAGCTATCATTAATTGTGCAAATTCCTGGTGTATAAAACTAACTACATCATCCCATACATGACCGGTTTCACCCAAGAGAGCTTCTAAGATATCTTCACCCAGTGTTTCATCTCCGTGCCATATATATACATATATATATATATCCTGAGATTGTGGAAATTATGTATCTGCCAAAATTGGCCCCAGTATTCATTTATTAAAAGATGCATATAACCATATAGATGTGAATACATCCTAGCACTTTCAGCACCAGAAGACCATGGTTAGCTTGCATAGCCATCTGTATACAGAACTGCACAACGTATCTCCAGGGCAAAACAATCTTATGCATCCAATTTTAGGCTATTCAAATTGAATGCTGAGCCCAGATATTTATTTATGTCAGAACTCTATTAGCAAGATGCTAGTGGAGGTTTAGGGTGTTCACATTGAGAAATGTTGCATTTTTTGTCATGTTGCCTGCCAACTGACAGGCCCAATCATGCAGCCACAAGCTGACATATGATACTCAAAATATACATGTGAAAACTTTCATAGCTATGTAGCAAACATGACCACTGTTTTGACTATTGCTGCAATAACTTGAATACTCTTTCAAATTGGGTGGTAAAAACTCAGCGCATACTTGAATACAAAGAGCATTTGCAATAGCAAGAAGAAAATATCTAATAATCCATAACCAGCATGAAGAAAATTTAGTACCAAGGTCTTCCTCATTCTGTAGTGTGTCATTTCTTTCCTCGTGAATAATTTCAGCTGGAATCCATACACCAATGTCTTCAAGTAGCAAGAACCATTCAGATTCCAAGACTCTTTCAAGGATCTCTGTTAAAGAAAGCACTCTTAGTTCCCTGAATGTAGCTAAGATCAGTGTTTGCGGAAAAGCATACTAAAAAAAAAATGAATGAATGAAAGGAAGAAAAAAAGAAACTTTGAAAAAGGGGGGAAAAAATTAGTACAACATTTACTTTGAACAGGAAGAATACATACTAGCTTCTTCAGCTGGAATAGTTGAATTTGAAGTTGCATTCCCAAACATCGACTGTTGGACTTCTTCCATCTTTTCCTTGCGCCAAATCTCTAGGGATTCTGACCATTTGAAACAGAGCTTATTGTAATAAATTACAATGATGGATCACCAAGATACCAGAAAATCAATAATGGTCAATCCACTCAAAATTACATGCTGGAATAGCAACTGTTCCTTAATTTTAAACAACTAAACCCTGATTCACATTAAATGCTTGCAAGGTGGGTGCAAATCACATCTGTTATCAAGTAAAGATAATGCAACATGAGAAAGCATAGGAAGGAACTCTAGTTCTTTACAATCAGTAATTAATTTTCTCAAAAAAACAAAAGGGGATGCCAACAGGACAGATTGGGATAGGCTTGGTGTCTTATTACTGGGACTCCCCTTGGAGTGTGGGATTGCATCCCATATACTTCGCTCAGATAAGATAAATAAGTTCCCCAATTCAGATCTAATCATTTTCCTTTCCCACCTCAATTGAAATCCAATAACAACTTTCTTTACACAAAGAGCCACAAAAAAGACACTGACTGACTATGCACAATTAGATATTTATCAGTCAAATCATTCACTTGATCAAACACTTTACCATCACTAGATCAAACTGTTCACTCAATTCGACATCAGGTCCATAATGACAGAAAGCATCTCCAAAAGTGCATTAGCCCAACCAACAGACTGGTCATAACATGTGTAATATGTCACGTAAATCACAGGTAACCACTAGATGAAAAATCCAACAAATTTGGAGACCTGTGAAACCCATTTCCGTTTCACCATGTTGCTGTTGATTTCTATCTAAAGCATCAGCATGGTCGCTTTATATAAAAATCGTCATTTGCTTTGTATAAAAATCCTAAGTCAAAAAAGCACATTCGTAGAAAAAATATCTTTGCAAGATAGTCCTTTTTGTTACTGCACTCCAACATAGTAGGAGAATTGACAGAAACCCAAATCTCTTGAGACATTTCTTTCCCTACAACTTCCAATAACTCCCATTAAAAGTAATTGTTTGAAGGAGAACGACCATCGCAAGATTATAAAAACATCAAGAAAGCCTTCTCATCAACATCTTTGGCAGGTTAACATCAAGCAGAACTGCAACAGCCAACTCACCTCAATTCCAACAATATTGGAGTGACATCTGAACAAAATTATATGACTATATACCTAAATCTTTTGAAATTCGAGATATCCATACTACCTAAAGTCTTTTCTAAAATAAACTCCTCAAACTTGCCCCAAATATTATTAGGATAATAAGCAACACTCTTGCCTCCCGTTCATGATTGATATCTAATCCCAAGGAACAAAACTTACTAAGAAAAATTATCACAACTACTGCAAAACTCCATGAAATGGAATCACGCGCACCTCTTTGTTCACTCACATTCGCGTTAGACTTCATCCCTTTCAACCTCTGAAGAACCTCGTCAGCAATCATCTGCTTCATGGACCGCGACAGACTCGACACGTTTTTCTCCGCGGAGAATTCCGCTTTGATTCCTTCCACCTTTTCAACCACAACCAACCTTATCGTTACTACCAAACACAACACAAATACATCCAAAATAAAATAAACCAATTGGCAAATATCAAAGCCGAGTTTTTTTTTTAATTACAAAATAATCAGTCTTACTAGTTTAATAAGCTCAATGGGTTCCGCCGCTCGCCGGATCCGGATCGATTCCTCCATTTTCCTAATTTGATCATCGGTATATTTAACAGCTGCAACAGAAAAATACCACAAGCGAAAAAGGTTTCATCTCCATAAGCACATTCAATGTTGAAGCTTTAATCTCTTCGTGCACTCAAATCAACGAAATCAAGCAAAACACAAAATTGGTTGCAGGGATTGGAAAACTGGCTCAGAGACACGGGGGAAAACCGTAACGAACGAAAAAAAAAAAAATTCTTGGCGATGGGATCCATGCCATTCCCATACCTCCGAAGAAAGCTGGAGGCACATTGCTGGGGCTAGCAAAGACGAAGAAGGAGGTGTAGAGAAAGTGCAGCACGTAGAGTGCGGCAACGACATTGACAGCGCAGATGACAGCAGTGATTCTCTTGTAAGAGCAGAGCTTGCCGTTCCGGCCCTGGTTTGCCCAATCTAACCTCGCCATCTCCCGAATTCTTTCTCACTTCCTATCCTCCTCCTCATCTGCATCCCGTCATCATCACCACCATGAAAGGTGGGCCATCTCAAAGAAACCAAGGCAGATTCCTAGGTATTTCAGTTTGGGGAAGGAGAAGAGCGAAAAAATCAAATCTCTCAGGGGCTGTCGTCCTTAAATCCAGCGCAGCTGTTTTTTTTTTTTTTTTTTCCTCCTTTTTTGCCTTTTTTGGGAGGGCAGACGGCGGAGGAGGAGAGTGCAGCGAACGAGAGACGGGTGGTGCTAACTTGCGCGGTTAGTGACGATAGGACCGACGTTATTGTACAAAAAGGCTGTCCTACCATCTATGTTCGAGCGCGAATTTCAGCACGTGCGAAATATGTCCCCTACCGTTGGGAAGAAGCCGGGCCTAGGCCCGAGCCCGTTGTCTGCTAAAATTGCCAAACCCTAAAAAATTGAAATATTCCCTAAAATATATAATAAGGCTCACTTTTATACTTATAAAAATTTTATTATTTACTTATCTAATAAAAAACACATTTAACAAGACAATACATACAATATGATATAAATCATCTATAATTATAATGTAATTTTAATGTTAAAAACTTTGTTTTATTTTTGCTTACTATAATCTAGTTTATTGTTTGATTTTAATGAGGTTTAATATAATAAAAGTATATCATATTTAAATTTTTTTAGATGACGGGAGAAATTAAAAATATAGTGCAGGCTTTAGGTTTTCCCTTGAGTTATTGGCATGATTTTCTTTCCATGTTTATCTTTTTAATCCATTTCTTCTAAAAGATGTAGATGATATTGAGAATAAAACTAAAATAAATATAAAATAATGATTATAAATATAAGAAACAATAAGGAAAAAAACAATATTGCTATGGTAAATGCGATCAGTATATGTTAAAACTATTTATAATTTGCAATGGGGATACATTTTTTATCCTTCGTCAACCACATCCTTACGATAAAGTTGGATAGATTTGGATTGACTCGTGGATGATTGTCCGCATTCACCGCGTTCACATTAATATTAAATCGTGACCGAGAGGATTGTGTTCCATGGAAGGAGCGAC
>JAYJMB010009571.1:37876-50225 GCA_036873735.1 Pouteria campechiana
CCAGGCGGAGTACGGTTGGGCAGGGCATTCGACTCATTGATATTGTCAGCCATAGATTTTTCCGCCAAGCGTCGCTCTAGCTAGGCTCAGCTTAGGCTGACCTCTGGCTCGCGTCCGAACATCTGCGGACGAAGTTTGCAGCAAGCTCTGACCCGGTAACATAATGCAGGACAGGCACAACTGCCAACCTGCCGTCCATGAAACCGACATTGGCCTCGTCGGCTTCATTTCTGTCCTCCTCCAGCACCACCTGCACCCGTCACATGGCCGGTTGGTTGAAATGTATTTGTTTAGGATGGGAATACATGGAAAGAAAATTAATATAAGCAATATAAGCATAATATTAGCTATAAAAAAATAATGTTAGTAACAAAAGAACAATGTCAACTAATAAAATGAATAAAATTAAAAAATATATAAAATAATTATTAAAAATATCGGTAACGACCATTACAATTCTTCAATTTTAGTAATTGAACATTGTATTTCCTTTGTACAAAGGAAACAGAACACTTGAAATGGGCCAACAGGCTAACAAAGCCAGGTCGTTTTAGATATGTATGGAGCCATCTCATCTCGCCACTACTCATCAAAAACATGATATGCTTAGCTCAAACCCACTTAGAGACGCGAGGGTAAAAAATAATAAAATTAATACAAGTAGATGATACGGACATCAGTGTTCATTATTTCCTGTGTATTGATGATCATATATTCCAATTGTTATTTTTTCTTTATATGGAATAATTTTTTCATAGCTGTTAATCTGAATCACTCGGCAATCTATGTACAAGCGTTTCATTTGGAGGTCTGCATTTTCTGCTGCCAGTTCTGTCTTCTCAATCTTCTTTCCTCGGACAACAGTTTCGCAAATCTGAAAAGCATTTCAATAAAAGTATAATCATGCCTGTAGACCATCCATTATTAACATAAAAAACCTAAAAAGACAAGGAAACTGGGGCAAACTAAGTACATATCCATACGTTACCTTTTAAGTTCCTCTTCATTCGTACCTTCCGTTTCAACCGGTTGAACGTGGCCAGAGTCCAAGTTCACCCTGGAAACAGGTTTCTTTAGTAGTTCATCGCCAATTTGCTTAAGATTCTCCATATTTTCCTTTGTTGCCCAATCCAATGAAGCTGCATTGCCACTCAATGAGTCATCCTGCTCCTCTCATACCCACCACATTTCATACACAAACGGACCAATTTGACAAATGATCAGTAAGAATGCTGGGCTAAAGACGCGTCGAGTGCAATACACAAGAACAGTGCAAGGCTGCCAGAAATCACGCTGCTTAAATAGTCTTGGACACTTAATAATTATGTGACAATGCTTCAATTAGTGAAACCAGATAGTTAATATTTCATTATTATTGCGACTGTTGAGGGATGATTAGTTCAAAGCTTGTCCACAATTTGGATGTTATAAAATATCAATTGAAGACATGCCAATCGAACAGTCGATTAGCTTTGGATTTCCGCATAGACCCTGGGTCATGAGATTGAGATAAGTGATTCAATCAGCATACCTGGATGCGAAGATAATTGCGTTCACAATGAACGGTGCTGAAAAGCATTGACATGTGAATGTCAACCATATCCCCACTAGCTTGCATAAACGTATCAATTAGTGGAGAGTTTCCGCCAGTGTATAACCAACCAAATATTCCCCATTTTGCAGCTACGTTCGCATTGTACTTCCTTTCAGTCTTTGAATTTCCCGTTCCAAGTGAGATGACAAGGTATTTCTCATAATCTATTGCTTTTGGTGGTAAGTAATCTGCTTTCGATTTCAGCGATTCACCATTAAGTAGCTTCACTGCAACAGCTGTCTGCAGGAGAGAGGAGAGAGAGAGAGAGAGAGAGAGAGAGAGAGAGAGAGAGAGAGAGAGAGAGAGAGAAGAGAGAGAGAGAGAGAGTATCAGAATGCCATGAAAATATGGGCTGGACATGACGAATGCCACGCAGACACAAATATGCATTTGCAATAGTTTTGTAGCCACTCACAGGATTATTTGCTGCAACCCCACCATCAACAAGGTTGAATTCCTTGACATTTCCTTGAGAATCCGTAGTTTCGAAGTAGTATGCAGGGAAATAAGTAGGAGCTGCAGAAGTGCCAATGCATATGTCTGATAAGAATGTATCCTCAGACGCATCAGTTATCACCTGTATCAATATGTGTGTGAGGGGGAGGCATGGAAGCTTTTTAGAGAGAGCCAAAACGGATGTTCACAATGGTCTGTGTTCCAAAAAGCAAAATAACTGGAAATCGAAGTCCATGAAATGTCCATTGGATGTGTGTCTTACTAGCTAATTTTAAATCCCCAGACCCATCGAATTCAATATCCATGTGATTTTTATCCACAGTTCATGTATGTAAAATCATTTTTTACCATGCAAACATCTAATATGCAGCACTGCTGACTACAAGCAGGATGGCCAATTAATGTATTTGCTATATATCTCTGGCTGCAATATATACTTACAACATCGTAAGAGGAGAAGATGGCGGGTTGAAGCAGTTTAATGTCAAATGCGGGAATGACAACATTGGTTATTGTCTGGTGCAGCGTCCGGTCTCCGAGTAGTCCGCGTAAGAGTTTGTGTAGATACTCTCCGTCGTACTTAGGTCCCATCAACGCCCTTGGTTTGATCATCCAAGACCAGTGTATCCCTCTACAGTCAAAACATTCTAAAAGCCATGATCAGTGGATTTCTTAAAAAAATGGGTAGTCAAAGTGGAACAAAAGATGAAGGCCCATATCGAAGAGTGGACTTTTATATTGTATTTTAACTGGCGCACTGATTACTTAGAATCAGTTACTCAAAACACATCCGGGGGACCGGTTCATGTGAGGCCCATCAGGATAATTTTCTAAAATCCATCCTATTCATGGTGTTTAATAAAATATATTTATGTGGAAACATGATAATTATTTTTATAAAAACATTAGGTAGGCCACTAAATTTCAATCAGTTTTGTAATAAATATAAATCCATTAAAATTTTTGCTTTTCGTATGCCCCACAGATATTTTTTATTGAGATGATTTTAAGCATCATGATTACATGAATAATCACAACCTCCATAAGTGAAATTTTTTTTTATAAGATTATTCCAGTGAGCCCCGCATGAACCGGTTCCACAAATTTATTTTAAGGACTGGGCACTAAGTGATTGGTTCCCTTTGAATTGAATCATGATGTTGGTGACCGTTGATCTGGTTATTATCTAATGATTCCAATGAAGAATTAATGCAGACTTCTCTAGAAACAGGGAAGATGTAAGCATACTAGATGCTTAAGTATGAATAAAATCATTGATTTTATTACTGAAAAATCAGACCAAATTTATTATTTATTAACAATTGATTTTATATATAGAAATACCAATCAATGAACTAACCTACAAATTCCATTGACGTGGAAGAGCGCTAACTAATAAAGGAATAAAGAATTTCAATTGGTTCAAGTATAGCATGAGGCCTGTATCTAGATAGGCGTAAAAGAAAGTAAAAATGAGTAATACAAATAAGATAAAATAATATAATATTGAGTAAAAAATCGTAACACTAAAATTATTAAGTAGCGTGTGGTAAATATGAAAAAGCGAGATAATGAATAAAATACGAGAATAATAAATAAATAAATAAATAAAAGGTAAAAATATAAATTGCAAAACTGTAATGTTTACTTTGTTTTAATTAAGAATATAGTACTATACGCGGAGAAGAGAGTTTGAAGGGATATAAAGATTACGCGCTCTACTACACTTATCCAAATACCCCTCTGGAAGTAATTTGCAGACTAGAGGCAAGCAAATTAACCGTTAAAACCTGCCAATTATGCACCGGTTTCCAACGCTTTCATGATCTAGCTAGGCCTGTAATCAATAAGAGCTATAACAGATAATTCATTAATTCTAGCCATTGGTTGGTTGGAGGAAATATGTGGATAAGCGTTGGCCATAGATTTTGTCTGTGTCTTCAAGCGTGGGGATATCTTATGTTGTTAGGTGAATGGTCAGGATTAGTCATCTATAGGGATCCCATAAATGAACCTCTCACATCTGAAGGTATGTCGAGAGCCTATATTTTATGCAAGTTGAATTTTGGAACTAGTTTATATCTTCTGTTGCGTTGTTTCATCATCCCCTTGAACTGCCTTACATGATGTAATGCTGGGATGAAGTGCTTGCTAAGAAAAATCAAGAAAAGCTATTCACTGTACTTTGGCTGGGGGAATATTTTTGGGCCATGTTCGACGTAGAAAGGAGTGATGTCTTTCGCTGCGAAAAGAGGCCGGTTGCTTCCATCAGGAGCGGCTAGCATGGCTGTTATCAGACCGCCCGTACTAGTTCCAGCAATCACATCGAAGTAGTCTGCGATTCTTGCATCCTCTCCATCAATCTCCTGCGTCATAAGACCAACTCATGAGACTATCTGCATGCAATATCTTAGAACATATATTGCTGCACGCATTAGCAAGGACATATGTACCCATCCCGTCTAATCAAACTGCTGCCAAAACTATCATTAGTGAACGATATCAAAAGGCTTAAGACGAACGAAATATGGAAATCAGATGATAGAGTAAGCAGTGAGCTACAGCTCAATGAGTGAAAATGAGACGATGGACAGTTCAAATCATTGAACTCTGTCATCATTTGGGCATAGTTATGTGGTATCACAAAGCTGGGTGGCGAGCGGCAATACACGGGCACAGATAGAAGTTAGAACTTCCCCACGCAAGCTATTTCTTGTATCCAAAAGTCCCTTCAACAAAGCTGATTGTGAAGATCCGATTTGGGTGGGTCCATTCCCAAAATGTGTGGAGTTATATGCAATCTATTTCCTGAATCCAAAAGCGCATTTAACGCATATGATTGTCAAGATCGCGCTGGAGTCCATTCCCAAAATATGAAGGGGGGATGGCGAAATGTCATGGCACACGCACCTGGAGCTTGGACTCGAGGCAAGCCAAGATGGTTGCAGGAATTATGCCTCTTATTCCTCCTCCATCAATGCTTAAAACTGTGATCCTCTCACCATAAGATGGTGGGATATTTTGGCCATGACCTGAAGCTTCTCCCATCTTCTTTCCTTTGTCTAGATGAGTAAAACACTCCTGCATCTACCTATACTTATACAGGGTCACACTTGGAGAGCAGGACACGTCAGTAATTGAAGGTTCCAAAGCAGTTTGGCATTTTGGCCAATTTCGTCATACTATATTTCATGAGCGATAATTAATGAACCAAAACTTCACAGTCATGAAATTTTCAGTATATTGGTGACCAAAGATAACCTTAATTAATTTATACAAGCATCAATTAGAGGAATGATTCTGTATAAAGTATATACTACCAATCTATAACTAACGTTAATTTCAGGACCAATAACGGCCCCTTGGTATCTTTGGACCCGAATCTTTCGTTGGCAGATCTAGAAACTTTTGCCTACAACACACACCATCATGGAAAAGATTTGGAGTATGTCTGTTGGAAGTAAAAGCTGAAAAAAAGCTTCTATTCATTTCATTTCATATCAATGTGATATTTAATTATTCATAATTATTATACCTTTTTATATTTTTTTTAATCATTGTTAAAAAATAAATGTATACTTATTTTGTATTCTCTTGTATTTATTTTATTTTTCCTCCTTTTTACCTCTAATTTACACTTTTACCTTACAACAAATACACCCTTTGGCGTTTATGTGTTTTACTCGTGTTATTTGCTTGCACGGAATAGCCAATCGATGTCGTATTTCCGACTAAAATGGGACATTTCGTCATCAAGAAGAAACATGGGTGGTTTGGATAATTGGATAGCTATTTTGTGCATGAATGGTGACTAATGCAAATATAGGTGGAAAGGCCAAAAGGAGAAAGCCCTCCAACTTCCATGTTTTTTGTTGCCCACTGCCTTTTACTTTCCATGTGTCTTTGGAAAGTCTCCGCTCCCTTCACGACTGAAGTTGGGGCAAACCAACGTCAGTAGAACCGTGGCATGGACATAGATATATGACTCCAACAGTCAGATGGCACATTTACCTAAGGACAGAACCATTAGTTAGGCAACTATCGACATTAACATAACGTGTAACAAAATTCAGCTGAGGAGATCCATTTTAGTGAGTTAAACAATGGTACTGAGTTGGGCAGTAGAGATTTTGTCCCCAGAGTTTCAGCCGCATGATTGATTAGTGGATCCATTTCATTTTCTGCCAGCCTACCTAATCCTAATGTAGATGCATGCACGCATGGTTCGATCCATTTGCGCGCAAGTTAAAAACTCTTCGAAACGTCTAGATCACGATGTTCGGTGCGCGTGCGGCATCAATTGGGCGCCTGATTGATCCAGGTACGCCACTTTTTTATCGACACATGACCAAACTAATATCCTAACTGGCCGATGCTCAGGCCAAAACCGTTCTGACAGAGTCGTTCTTACCTTGCCTTGTGTTTGCATTAATCGCAGTAAAAGTGGACAAAAGTGTCTTTTTCATTTTTTTAATGAGGTTAACGATGAGCTAAAGATAACTATTAATGACTGTTCTAACTTTATATATATATATATATTTCATTTATATTTGTCTTACACCTCAAATCAAACACACCCTGTTTATAGTCATTCATACAAAAGACTGTGGACTGATATTGGTTAGGATGCATCATGACAAAACATCAGGTGTCCTTATATGCAATATTGCATGCCCTGGATTTTGGGATGCATTGTAAGGACATTCCGCTAGGCTTAATTTTGAGTTGGGTTGGTTGGATCATCAGATGGGCCGCTAATTAATTCCATTAACCGTCCCGTTGCATTTGTCTTCCAAAAATAGGTCCATTCATTCATCGGCGCTCACATCTGTCTGTTTCATGATAGAAGCAAGCCAGATTTCTGACTTTCATGGATCCAGAAGATGAATGCCAACGCCAGCTAATAATACCTTTTAGGGATGTTTGATTGGGGGTAAAGGGAATAAAAAACTAATTAAGTAGAGAACAATGTTAATCATAAAGTAAATAAAGTTAAGATAAATAGAAAATAAAAATTAAAGTTAAGATAACGAAAAAGTACGGTCTAATGGCAAGAGGGTAACACGCAAGTAGTACTACAGTTTGCTTGTTACAGCATTTTCCCTTCCACAATGACTCGACAGAAGCTAACCTGACCCGCGTGGAAATAACAGGTTGTGATGCCTTATCGGAAGCATGGCGTGAGGGATTTGCAGCTTTAAATGCGTCTTGGAAATCTACCTCACCAGGCTTTTCCTCGTCTCAGCCTCTAGTTAGCTGAAATATCTTTGTTCACGCCAGCTAATGGGTTGTTTCTTACGCCTCCACGACTTCCCCTTAATGGTTGTTATTGCCTCATTTATCTAAAAATTGCTCAAAGCGCAGGAACTCAAAATCCGCCCATTCAACTAGCAGCTTCAGACTAAAGGAAATCGTATGAGTTTCAGCGCTGACTACTTGTGATTATTCATTTGATAATATTGTTTAAAATTATTTCAATCAAAAATCTATATGGACCATATACAAAGTAAAAATTTTCAGGATTTATTTGGCTTGTAATAGAAAGGTAATATAGCAGTCAACCCCTTAAAGAATTTTTCATGGCATACCTTTAGCAGCCTTAACAACCACACATTCTCTCATAATTTCTTATAGTTCAACTGTTTTTCATTGCTGTTACATTAAACAGCCTGTTTTACTAATATCAACACCTATTATACTTTTCTATTATACCACCTTTTTATTACACTCTATCCAAATAGATTCTCAATAACCTTATATTCACTATAAATTTGATTAAATTTCAGCGACTCATCTAATTCTTTTATAAAAATAATTATTATATTTTTAACTAAACATATTTTATTAATACCATGAATGGGATGAATTTCATAAAATCATGTAGGTGAGCCCCCACATGAACGTTTCCACATTTAGCTCTCGTGGAACCCCTTGTTAGTCATCACCTATCAGCCTCCATTACTAAAACTATGCCTTACACCAACTGAGATTTGAGATCTGACAATAACGTAAACCAGTATAAGGCGAAGATATGAGAAATAGGATGTTGTGACACCTTACAAGTGGATTATCTCAGAGCAAAAAACAAACATTCGGAAATGAAGATGGCCAGAAAAGCATTTAATGGGTGTAGGTTTGCTAGACAGACCAGTGCAAAGCAACAGAATCCCCCGAAGTTCACTCCTCTGTATATGTACAGGTCCTTCCCAAACAATGATGGAACAATCTTAGCACTACCATGTTTGCAAAATTCACTAAATAATTGATCACAGTCTACTGATCGTTTTTTGCAAATTAACATTCTTTAACGCCCATGTTTGCCTCTCATGTTAACTGTCAAATTAAATTACCCGAGACGTTTAGGCCCATACCTGTCTATGATATAACCTAGTAGAGCAGCAGTCTGACTCAAGGATCCTTAGCTAGGTTGCGCATGACGAAGGATTGTGAAATGTCAAATGCCAATTAGATATGCTTTTATTTTCAACAATCATTACGAAGGACTAGGGCTACTGATTGGTTGTTTTATATCCATTTGAGGGATTTTCTGCGACAGCACATGACAGGTGAGCAGGACCACATGGCATCGATAGTAGCAACCAAAACATTAGAGAGATTGGGCCTAACAATAACTGCAATTCATGGGAAGATTTTAACCAGGGCCAATAGTATCAAAGTTTAGCGAAAGCACAAGCCAGGTATCCACAGTAGCGTAGAAGCAAACAAGTTGACAGAGCAGCGAGAGCAATCCAAACTGCACATGGTGTCTAGTATAATTGTGTGATGCATGTCACAACTAACCGTGTAAGTAATTGCTTGTACAAGCTCGATATGTGTTAGTACTTTATATTGAATTAAGTAAACTGGATATTTTTTATATCAAAACTTGTTATATTTGAGTGTAGTTCATCATTTCTTGCAACACCTTGAAAATTCTCGTGCTAAACACCGGGTGATCTCAATTCAAGCGAAGGGTATGTCCGAGAGGACATTAAAAATAGGAAAAGGCTCCATAGAAAGGTGAAACAAATTCTTTAGCTGAATCCAACCTGTAAGAACAAGGATTAGATGGTAATGATGACAATAATTATTAATCATTAGAATTGCAAGTTCGTTAGAATTTTCTTCTATCCTTGTTTATTAACAGTCTCTCAAAGTCCTTTGTGGTATGTAAAGCCCTTGGGCATAATCTTTGTTTCTCAAGACTTGTTTATAAAGATCACTTGATACCTAAGCTACCTGATGTTTGGCCCCTTTCAAACTGGCACAAAAGCCTTTTGGTAACTTCTATCTATTTCTTTGCTTGATTGCAATTGTAAAAAATCAAGATAATAAAATACCCCAAGTAGCATGCCAATGGGAAGTTTCTAACTTCTGAGACATTTTGTGGGTTTCAGGCTCATCAAAAACTCTGGCCCATTAATCATGTTTCAAGATCCAGGCCAAACAGAGATACAGCCTGACGTAAACCACTTAATTCTGTTATTAATATTGGGCTGACAGAAAGATAAAAAACAAATCACACTAAATTTCAATTATTCTTTTAACCAACTGGGTTAAAAGAAATCAAAAAGGAGATTCCACTGGCATGATGTTTTTTTCACTTGGGTTAATTGGGAAAGGCCCAGATGATGAATTGCCAGGATCTCACATTCACACGCATTGAACATACTAGTGTAAAATCGCCTCGTTAATGACGAGGCCGGACATTGTCAAACAAACTTGAAGTTGGTTGATATATATATATATATATATATATATATATATATATATATCTGTTGGTAAGATCGAATTTACATCTTTGAAAAGGAAGTTTATCTTGTTAACTTCCTGTTTCTCAGCACTGGTGAATCCAGCATCATTTATGTGTTACACTTGTGGAAGATTTTGAACTGTCCATCCATCAAGTGATCTGAACCATGATCTGGACAATCGTGCAGAACAAAATGATATGAACCATTCATCCGATGGATGCGTCCTCTCACCTCTGAAGAAATCTACAAAATCTTCAGAGAATCAACCCTACCCTGACATCATTGTGTGATGATTGCCTCCACGGCGACAGTAAAGGGCTAAACATACGACGCCTGGCTCGTCGCTCCTGTAAGACTCGCAGTACTCCCACCAGTCGTCAATGAGGTTGTCTTCAGGCCACACCTTGCTCCGGCAAACCGGACATGTGGGGCAAATGGCCCATGTGTGTTCTAGCCATCTATCCAAGCAATCCTTGTGAAATGCATGCTTGCATCTCAATTGCCTGATTTGCTCACCTTGCTCCAACTCATGAATACAGACAGCACACTCCACTGGCTCGGCCATTGACGGCCTCTCAAACACACGGACAGGAATCCTTTCTTCAACTACTCGGAAGAAACGGCTCATCGCCTCAGGATTCTGCGATCTGATCCGATAGAAACACCCGGCCATTGATCTGAACATTTGGGCGACTTCAAGAACCAGCATGAATGTGACGAAAATGGAAATTGTATAAAGATTAGCTAGTGCTTTTGGGAAGGCAGCGGATGCCATGCTTTTCAGCTGAACAGAAGTTCCAGAGGCTAATGTGGATTTTGGGAATCGGATGAAAACACACAGGCGTCGAGATGTAGTTGTAGCAGTCGAAGAAAACGATTAAATGGCTTATTTTATTTAAAGTTAAGAGTTTCGCAATCAAAGCAAGTTGGCATTTGTTAACAGTATATGGGATTATTTCATTTGAAATTGGATTTTCAATTGTCAAACGAAGTTTTAAATCGTTAAAAATTCATACATGCCAATTGGCATTAGTGGACAGCTTAAAATATTTTTCGGCCAACTGTTTTCGTCGTTGTCAAGGCGATTCATCTAGCATGTTCTAGATGGTTGGTCCCCTTAATGAGGTAGTCTATATCTGGAATAGAGTGATCATTTTTCAAGGTTGATTGACGCATTATTAAGATTACCGATCACTAGCTCGCGAATATGGGGTGTTAATCACATATATTTTCTGTCCACGAGACATGGTTGATATAATTATCAAACGTCGTAGACTATGCCATGGAAAGTTGCCGACCATAGGTTTGCCTGTTGGGCCACCTTAGATGTGCCCATAAAGTGCAGGACGTGGTTCATTTCCGACCATAATTATGCTTTTCTGCCGGCCATCAAGATGCCATGTTTTCCACAGGGCTCAGCCTCAATCGCAACAAATAAGAACTGACGGTTTAGGCAACCGGGCATTAATGGCCGCACGAAAATTAGAAACTGACGCATGCAGTCTACGTATCTGAGTGAGACATCATATAGATATCTAGAAAGAAGAGAAAATTCAGAGTTCCAAATGATCCTCCTTGGCTTTTTTGTTTGTTTTGAACGATAAACAGGATGCAGCACGTTCCAAATGTTCCAAGAGTTCGATTGTTAATATATGCCAGGATGCCAAGTGGACGGCCGTGCATGATATGATTCCAACAGAGCAAAAGTGGAAGATCTTTAGGAGATCCAAAGAGGCGAGTTTAAGCATTAAACGTCTAGAATCTCACGTCGATCCAAAAAACTTCGGATGCGCACATGAACCATCCATCTCAGAATTGCATGAATGCACAGGCATTTGAGGACACTGAATACGTGGTAGAAGAAGATAGGCAAAGGAGATGCCCTCCATTTATGACTGCAGGCTACAAATTCCTACAACCGGCACCCATCAAAGTTAGTTGCGTTTACAAAAGTAAAAGTGACAATGTTAGATAAATATGTACTAAGTGTCGGATCTGATTTTGCATTTCATTTGAGAAGGCATTCGACGCGGAGTTTCTTCTAGTTGCACGATCTGCATGTGGTTATCGTAGTCGTCCGCACTCCTTCGCCTTGATAAACACCTACTCGCAGCGGTTTGGTGAGGATGGCTTTACCCGCACCCTAGCACATTCGAAGGAGACAGCACGAGCAGACGCCCTCTACCCGCCCACGCACCTTGGAAGAATCTTCCCCATTGCTGCAGATAACTCCCTCCGGCGACACTGCTGCTGGTTGCAGAGATCCCCATTGTACCGAATGCCTCTCCCCACCTAGGCCTTTGAAGATTCATCCCCGTCGCTGAAGGCTCCCTACTCAAAGCCCTTGAAATCTCCGGCAACAACCGCTTCTCCTTCCTAATCCCCATCGCTCTCTTCCTCCATCTCTCCCACTTTCCGCAAAGCCCTTCTCGATCTCCACCTGAGAAAGGAACGCAACCTCCGTTCGACTCCTCCCCGTCCAGCCGAAAGGTTCTTCCAGTGAAAGAGAGGGCTCAGGCAGCGTTGGGTCGAGCTCTAGGAGAGT
>JAYJMB010009582.1:0-50174 GCA_036873735.1 Pouteria campechiana
GTATATTTAGGAATCAAATAGGTGCAAAAGATGAAGTATTAGGAGAATAAAATATGACATTTTGCATTCTCATCATGGGCAAATACGAGTTTGCATTGATTTTCGCAATCTCAATGAAGCCTGTCCAAAGGATGAGTTCCTGTTGCCAAATACGAAACTCCTTATCCACAATACATCACTTTATGATACATTCTCATTCATGGATGGTTACTCCAGTTACAACCAGATTAAGATGGTGCCATCAAATGACCTTTCCATTGCATTTCACACTCCAATGGGCATCTTTTGCTATAAAGTTATGCCATTTGGATTAAAGAATGCAGGAACGACTTACCAAAAAGCTATGGAAGTTATTTTTCATGATATGCTTCATAAACATGTTGAATTCTATGTCGATGACTTGGTGGTAAGATCCAACGGTTACGATCAGTACCGTCTGGATCTATGCACTATCTTTGTATGGCTCAGGAAAAACAAGTTGCGCATGAACCCACTCATATGTGCATTTAGATTTGGGTCAGGCAAGTTCTTGGAATTTATCATCCTTCACCTAGGAATTGATTTAGACCCACAAAAAGTAAAGGTCATCAGGAACATGCCACCCCCAAGGAACATAGATGATCTAAGGAGTTTGCAAGGAAAGTTATCTTACATCCGAAGATTTGTCACCAATTTAGCAGGAAGATGTTAGCCATTTCATCATCTACTAAAGAAGAATGTAGACTTTGTTTGGGACGAGGCTTGCCAAAAAGCCGTCGATACCATCAAAGAATTACTTCGCAATCCGCCATTTTTTGCTATACCAGCCAAGTGTAAACCACTCATTTTGTACATCTCCATGAGTGAACAATCTCTAGTGGCATTGCTTGCACAAGAAAATCAAGATGGTAGGGAGCAAGCATTGTATCCGTCAGTTGATCGATGCAACATGTAATTATTCTCTAATCAAAAGGACATGCCTTGCCTTGGTGTTCACAGCCCAAAAGTTAAGGCATTATTTCCTTGCTCGTGAGATCCAATTAATTTCTAAAGCAGATCCGCTCAAGTTCTTGATAACTCGTCCCATGTTATCGGGATGGTTGGCCAAGTGGTCATGACAGTTGTTAGAATTTGACATCACCTTTATCCCGTAAAAAGCGATGAAAGGACAAGTTTTGGCTGACTTCTTGGCAGCTCATCAGTCGATGAAGAGGTCATTATACAAGAAGACTTGCCAGATGAAGAAGTATTCATTGCACAGGTCAATACTCCCTAAAAGAATTACTTCGATGGTGCTACCAAAGTTGTCGATGCTAGTGTAAGAATTGTCTTCATCTCACCCTAGAAAGACATTCTTCCATATTCTTTTTACTTAGGAAAGAATTAAACCAACAATGAATTGGAGTATGAGGCGTTAGTCCTAGGACTTCAAATTGCTCTCAACTTTAGGATCATAAAATTAGACATCTTTAGCCATTCGGAACTAGTGGTCCAACTATTAACCACTGAATATGAAGTATATCAACCCAGTTTGCACCAGTATTATGATATCGCGTAAGGGCTATTGGATCAATTTTTTCAAGTTAGCATTGGGCATATTTTGAGGACTTAAAATACCATTGCTGATGCTCTAGCAAATTTGGCAACCACTCTAGCCGTTGCCGGAGGCCAAGAGGTTGTTGTCAAAGTTGAGCAATGAGGCCACATTCCTGACTCATATGATGAAGAGACTACTAAGCGAGTGGAATGCGTAGCCTATATGGAATTGACGGTAGATGATTGGCAAACCCCGTACATTGACTACTTGTAATATGGGATTCTCCCGGAGAACTCGCAAGAAAGGTTAACTCTAAGAAAAAAAGCTACTCAATATGTGTATTTCAATAATACATTGTATCGCTAGTCATTTGATAGACTTTGGCTCCATTGTCATAATGGGGAAGAGATCCAATATGCACTCATGCAAACACATTCTAGCGAATGTGGTAGGCATCTGTCTTGTCAAAGATTATACGAGTAGATCAAATACTTGGGATATTACTAGCCTACTATGGTCTCAGACTCGTTGCAATTTACTAAATCATGTCTCCAATGTTAGCTCCGTGGGGATATCAAGCACATACCACCTTCATAATTGGTACCCATAAACATTTTTTGGACATTTGCATAGTAGGGATTTGATATCATTAGTCCAATCAATCCCCTGTCTTCCAAGGGACATGCCTATATCCTGGCTGCAACCGATTACTTCTCCAAATGAGTAGAAGTTGACTTATATAAGAGGGTCAGAGCCAAAGAAGCAATCAAATTTATTAAATTCAAGATTTTATATCGATATGGTAATCAATACCAAATTACATCGGACAATGGCACTCCATTCAAGAATAAGAAAATGGAGAAGTTTTGTCAAAAGCAAGGCATCAAACATGTATTCTCTACACCATATCATGCACAAGAAAATGGCCAAGCAGAAGCATTCAACATGGTAATCCTAAAGATCATCAGAAGAATGGCGGATAAAAATAAGCAACAATGGCATCTCAAACTATAAGAGGCGCTTTGGGCTTATCGTACCACTCATCGGATAGCAACCAATGCAACTCCTTATTCTTTGGTGTTTGGGGCAAAGGCGGTCTTGCCCTTGGAAGTGAAGTTGTCATCGCTTAGAGTTGCAACACATTCAAGGCTGACAACTGACCAACAAGCCAAGTTGTGATTCAAAAAGCTTGATGCTCTGGACAAAAAGTAATGGTATCGTGCAAGAGGCTTATGACAATGGTTCATATCGAATTATAAATAGTAATGGTATAGGAGAATTGCCCATTAGTGGGCGTTTCCTAAAGCATTACTATGCATGAGCCGGAAGGGAGCAAATACTGGGGGCATTTGCTCCTCCTTCCCTATTCCCTGCATATGTTTCTCAAGCAATTCAATCTACATGCAAAAGTGGAATTGCTAATAAAAAAATAGAAAAAGAAAATATGTCAAGAAGTCAAGTGTTGTGAGAAAAAGATGCTAAAATCGCACATTCATTAGCATATAAGATTCTCATATATAGAAGAAGTTTACAAGTGGTTTAAAGCAGTTAAAATAGACTCCTTCAAAAGGTTGAACTACTTCTCTGCTGTCTTCAAGGCTTGAGCAACTTCTGAGCTAACAATTAGAGATGACTTCAACTCTTTTAAAGTCTCCTCAATCGCTGTCACCTTTTGTTAGGAAGCAGCCACTTCTTCATTCGAGTGCCTGATGATCTCGAAACCTTTAGCTTCATCTTTCTCCTTGGAAGCAACAAGAGATTCTAGAAAGGACAAATGATAGCTCAACTGGTGAAACTCCCACTAAAGGACTTCAAGGTGATCTCTGTTTGCTCTAACATCTTCTCTCAAAGAGGTCAACTCTGCTTGAAGAGATGAAAGATGCTCCAAAGTCATGCTAGTGACCGATGATTTCTCACTGATCTTAACCCATAGATCTTGAAGTTCAACTTCCTTGACAGTAATGGCTTCAGTAAGAAGTCTTGGGATAACATCTAATTCAGCCTGTTCCCACGCTTACTGAAAAGACTCGAGTTGCTTGAAGATGGCTGACAAACAAGAGATGTCACCACCCAACCTTTCTATACCTTCAGCACAAAACAGAAAATGATCTTTTAAACTTGTGATTGCATTAGGTGAAGAGGCTCTCTGAAGTGTTCTATCAAAACTTGAGCAAAAATATCAGACTTCATCTTCTAAGTTCTCCTGTCGAACCTTGCTTAGCTCCTTTGTTGCCTTGATGTGAGTAGAAGATAGCATTTGAAGAAAATCCTCACTAAGCAAAGCATGAAAATGTGATGTTGGTGCTTCAGGTATCTCCCTATGTAATCCATAAGCACTATCATCAATCTATTGCAATGCCTTGGGAGCAAGGTCAAGGCTTCGCCTGCGGCATGTTCATCCTCAAGATCAGGAGTAGCCTTGTCAGCATCTCCTTCAAGAACAACTACAGAATCAGCACCCTCAAATGGGATCTCTGCCGAAGTAACCTCCTCTTCAAATGAAGATCTTACCAAATGAAGAAGGTGTGGAGATAATGGAGAAAGAGGAGAAGGAATGTCACCAAGCTAATGAATGACTTCATACAAATCGAAGAGATCAGGCGACGATTCCCTCTAGTCTCCTACTAATGCATCAACAACGTCAATTGATTGGTGTGCATCTCCATGAGAATTACCTTCAGTAGCAATAGCCTTGATATCTTTCCCACCAGATTCCCCGACACCTTCTACCAATTGCTCTGATTACTCAACGGGTCTGGAAGATGACGGGGCAGAAGGAGTTGTCTCACAAGTAAGCATGCTCCCCAAAAGAGGTTTAGGCACTTTTTGACTTACTTTGGCCTTCTTCCTTTAATCTGTAGTGGAGCTCTTAGAAGTAATGTTTCCATTTTGTAAAGCAAGAACTTTTTCACTAGCTATCGCCTTCTTACTCCTTTTGACAGTTGGAGCAGGAACCTCTTCGTCAACTACCACCTTCGTGTTCCTCTTGACAGCTAGAGGGGGAACCTCTTCATTAGTTATCGTCTTCTTGCTCTTCTTGATGACTAGAGCAGGAGCCTCTTTACTCATTGCTGCCTTTGTACTCTTCTTGAGAGCCGGAACTGAAGGAGCTACTTTACAGCACGAAATCACACTTTTGGTCACCCTCAGAGGAGGAGGCTCAAACAATCCTCAACTAATCTTTTCCTTCTCATCCTGCTTTCCAATAGCACTGCTAGATTCAGTCCCTTTCTTTCATGACAAGGTTGTTCTTAGAGGAACTGAAGCCCGAGGGGCCTATCACGGAATCATACTGGTGTATAATTTGCCAAGTACCATTCCAACCCTGCCTCTACGTCAGCTTCTATTTTGGTCATTTCCTCCCTTAAAAGGGTTACATTGATCAGTGTAGTTTGCTCAACATAGTCTCGAGGGACATAAGGAGCCATCTTAAGAATAGCCGACTCAGGAGTTATTGGCTCCGTCCAGATATTCTCACCTATAGGGTATATCTGTTCACCATAACCCCACCACCCAATGTGACTGCGATCAGTGCGATGAATATTTTGACGAAGACGACGTTCATCTAACCATAAAACTCGTTGTGGAAAAGTGGATAGCCTCTCAAGATCCATGGTCCATTTTGCCCCCAAGAAAACATTCTCGGGCATGTCAAGTATGAAAGAGGATGCCAACGGACGATAAGCAAACATACGACAATTAGGGGGCATCGCTTTGCTGATTTTGCCCCCATTGGTGTTATACCACGAAGCATAGTCCTTGGTCGACCAGGCAAGAAAACGTCATAATCTCAAAATGTAGAGGTAAAATAGAATGACAGTGGATACTACCAAGCTAGACCTACTCTTGTTATATGCTCCTCTCAAGATATAAATATGACATGACCGGCATTTCTAGGTCATAATCGAACTGTCTAGCAAAATGATTTAGGAAATATGGTTCAACCCAAAACCTAGAGCCTTCCCGTAGAGGAAGCAAGCAAGCTTGCAAAGAAATGATGAAATCATTAATCTTGCCAAAGGTTTCATCCTTGCCTTTCACCTCAAATCCCAAAGGATTGTTGACCAGAGTAAGTAAAAACATCTCCTGAGAAAACTTGTGTAGCTTCACTAACCGATATGTCACTTCATCAAATTGTATGTTCCTGAAAATGTTTGCCAAAAACTTCCCTAATAATAAACCTTCACCAGGCAGTTGAGTTGGCAAGTCGACCCCATAAATCCAGGGGGAATAAAGTCCTAACCAAGTTATAAAGAAATGGACTGGGAAGTAAGTAGTGCATGTGAATGGCCCAGAATAATGTAAGACCATGTCATTTAACCCGTGATAGATGTCGCACAATACACGAGGAGCCATGGACAGTCTCTTACCTTCGGCAAGCTGAAGGGCCGGCATTAAGTATAAGGGGTTGATGCAATGATCATGTACTGATGAAGGACAGATAATAATAGAAAACTACAGTATAAGGAATAAAACTTAGTCTTCCTCTAGGGCAATACTACTCATAAGAGCATCATCAGCCCAAATATTCCATTTTTCCCAATCTTCAGATACTAACATCTTACATTTTTGAGCATTAGGATTGGAAATCCTTCTGAATAATTGTACCTAGGCACTCCAAGGAAGCTTTGTGCCAAACCATCTTAACTTACTCATTATATTCAAGATGCGATAACCTAAACTATCTTCTTTGAAATCCTCATTTGGTAAGAGGTACAAATCAAAAGGCTCCCCAATGATAAGTAACCCACAAGCAACATTGAGATCCCATAGTGTAATGCTCATCTCACCACAAGGAAAATGAAAGGAATTGGTCATTGAAGACCAGAGCTGAATGAAGTCGCACATGGCCTCCATGTGCCAATGGAATGGACCGTGAGTGCAAAGAATCAAATCATAAATACTAGCGTGACAGAGGATGCTTTTACGTGCTGCTGCTATATGCTCCGCCCAAGGTTTAAAGAAATTATTTTTTGGTAAACCACCCTTGAACTGGCCTCTTTCACCATCAGTAACAAACTTATAACCCTCAAGAATTGTTGCCCTCTGGCGTGGGGTCTCCACAAAGTATTCATGAGGATCCAATATCTCTTTGATGGGAGACAGGAAATACCATCAAAGTGGTCCTTCTCATCATAATGTGCAAAAGCATTGGCAGATAGATAAGCTCTCTCAACATCTTTTCTATGCACAAAGCAAGGTTGAGAGTGGAGAGCAAAAGGGCTTTTTTTACTCTTCATATTTGTCATGGAAAAGTGACATATTAGAGAATGACCTAGGATATCGCTATCAAAACTGGGAAGTTTTTGCTTTAGGAGCTCTGCATTCAGCCAAACAAAGAAGGCCCTGTCTATCTTCTTAACCTGATAATAACGGATAGCACTTTGAAGGTCAGGGTCACCACCTTTCTTTTACTTCTTCTATTTTTGATGCAATTGGCATTGTGGCACCATAGAAACTTTCCCTTGGCATTGAACTGCAACATGAATTTCCCCTTGGCATGGTGGCACAATAGAAGCTTCCTCTTGGTGTTGTGGTGTAAGAAGAATTTCCCCTTGGCACCGGGCTGCAACATGAACTTCCCCTCGGCACTATGATGGGATAAGGATCTCTCCTACTTCTGATCAATCTTCTGATATTCTTATATCTTGCTCAAGGGTAGCATTAGATGAAAGAATCGTCTCAGCAACATGAGGATTTGGGATGGAACTATCTGCTATAGAGTGTGTCGATATTGCTTCATCTTCTAAAAGATCATTTACATTATGCTCTCTTTCAAAGACTGAATCAATATTATAAGGGACATAGCTCGGCTCGTCCACTCTAACAGTAGAATCATCAAAGTCTACACAATCAATCGAACCGACAAGGGATGGGGTAGTCACTCTGTTGTGAGAATCCATACATGTTAAAAAAATGATGAAGCGCAAAGTGTGTTAGTAAGTTTCTCATTCAAATTACAAAGGAATGCATGGTGACATGAAGAAAGATCAAAGAAAATCGAATGCAGCAAAATCCATGAATCTTGGGCTTTTTGTAGCAAAACCCATATATTATGGATTTTTCTAATGAAACCCATGAATTTTGAGCTTTTCCAAAATTACAAGGCAAAAGGATAGTGTCTTGGAAGAAGTTTATCATACTCCAAGTGATTGAAATATGTAATTTATGGTATTAGAATCCTAAACTAAATTCCAAATGCTTGAAATTATTAAAGGCTATCTGAAAACATAGTTTATGATGTTATTTGTCCCACTAAAATAGCAAAATCATCAAGCTTCCACACTTGATTGCATCCGTCAAGCTTGCTAGGCTGAACCACTTCCAAGAAATCACATTGCAGTAGAGAAAAATAAAGAAAAAAACAGAGAAGATAAATGCAAGAATGAGATGTTAAACTCACCCAAATTTTTGAAGAGCTGAAATCAATTTTATGAACTCCATTAGGATTTGCAGAGGTCAAAAATGGAAGATGGATGACAATGTATTAGAGCTCATGCTAATGAGTTTTCTCCACTCCTCCCAATAGGAGCAGAAATGTTGAAGTTCTCAAAAGAACTTGTCAAAATAGTTGAAGACCTGTTGCTGCAAATGTATCTCTGTTAAGAGAGAAATGGAGAGGAAGGCATGGGTATATAAAGGAGAAGAACTGCCAACAAGAACTTTAATTCACCAAAGCAAACCCTAAATAGATAGCTAGGCGGAGACTTTCCAATGCATTTTCCGAATGAGGCAATCAACAGAAAACTCTCATCTTAATACTTCAAGCTTCAGGATTAGGTAACGGTCCCAAGATGCCATTCTATGCTTTTAATCATTGGTGGTTAGTACCCTATCCATTCTAAATGAATGTTTTCCCAGGATGATAAACCACCAGGGAGCATTTGTTGAGGTATTAAGCTTCTAGCAGAACCAAGCATTCTTGATGGTGGCTTTGTTACTAACCATTTAACCGCTTAGCAAAGGCATGCTAACATGCCGTACAACCGAAAGAAGTGGGTTTGTTTAACCTCACAGCTAAAGGCACACTGACGTGCTGCACAACTAAGAGGATTTATCTAGACTATAAAGCTCCACCCGTGTAGGTTGCTCTCCCTCCTAAATACTGGAAATAGAGCAATACATTGGTATGCTCTAATGGGCAGTCCAGCACACACAAGCTTGGTTCGATAATCCAGCAATTGGCAACAACAAACTTCCAACCTGCTAGCAAGTTGCTGATATGTAGCCACCAGATCATGGCAGCATATGGCCGGCTCTAAAGGTGTTAGATTTGGAGACAACTAGCGAGAATCGGTTTTTGCCCACTGCCAAAAATCAGAAACATCACTTTGTCGATCACCGACGGTAGCTGGGAGGTCGGATAGTGGAGGCAGTATTAGAGTCGGATGAGTGGCCTTGGAGAAGACCAGCAAGATTGTTTTCTCACATCCACCAAGCAGCAAAAAAGCAACGGTGGCAGCGTCGTTGGTAGCGAGGAAGAAGGCACGATAGCGACTTTGTCCCAAACTTTCTGGCGAACAAAAATGAAGATCCAGTGTGGTGAATAGTCTTGGATAATCAGGACGTCAGCGGAGATGTCATGGTCTAAGTAGATTGGCCAACCAGTGCTTGGAAAATGACATCACAGTGGCAATTTGCAGCTGAAACAATAGGTGTTTAAATGCCTTTTTAAACTTTCAATGACTGGAAGGGAGGATCGGCTGCAATATCAACTGCATCGAAGTCAAAAAGTCAACGCCAATTTTTTCACTATCATAGATCACCCAACAGATGGTCGAACATTGACAGCAACCCCAGCCTGCATCACCAGCGGAAAAGATGTTGATGCATCTTTGTCATCTTCTTTAATTTTTTCTCAGTCAAAAAACAGAGGTAGAGTCAGCAGCAGAAAATGGATTATTCTCCTTGCCAGAATCAAGCTGTCGACAGTGAGCTAGTTCGCTGGAGAAGCAATGGTTGTTGATGGCAAAGTGGGGCGATGATTGCTGCAAGATGTCGGTCTAATCAAGCTTCCAGCATCAGCTGCAAGAAAAATGTTGACAACAGAAAGAAAGCGGCCTAGCTCTCAAATTCGCTAACTGGCTTCGCTACAATTCATATTGCGAGATTGAACAGATGGCATGCAGATTGTCTCCAAAAATCTAGACGATCAGCTCGCTGCTTGTAGGAAGCTGATTCAGGCAACTTGTAGGTGACATCTGCTAAGAAGACAACCCACGCACGCTCACCAAAGGTGAGTAACCAACAGAAGACATTGACTACTACAGTAGCCAGAGCTTTGCAGAGTTGCCATGAGAGAGATAAGTGACCGACAGACTATTTTGATGAAGGCGTTTCGATGAGGTGAGATGATCTCCCCCATGCCAATGTCAACGTGTCATGAAAACGAGGTGAATCCTTATCCGCATAGCCGACAACATCGAAAATAATGTCTCGCTGAGGTGGTGTGTAGCTGGGGAGCACCCGATGTGGTGTGTAGTTGAGAGAGGCAGAGGTTAACATGAATTTAGGCTATGCACGCAAGAGTAGCTAGGTCGCGCAGATAGGAGGCTCCACAATTTAGATGACGTGGCCCAAAACTACATCCCTCGAGTTGTGCAATTAGGGCCAGGGGTGAAATCTGCTCCGGATGAAGCCTGCTCGCTTCGAAGTGACGCAATCAAGAAGACAGCTAGAGATTCTGTGTAGGTGAGCGCCGGAGATTAGACATCCTCAAGTCTCTGGAGTTTGGACACATGAGCCTGACCCACAAGAGTCATCGTGCAAGCCATCACATTCTTGCCCAGCTATGCAAGCAAAATATGTCAAAGCTCGCTTGTCTCAAGTCATTTGGTAAGCTGTTGGACACAGTGGAGTCTGCTAGAGGAGTTGGAAAATTGTCAGGCTACGTGGCCATAAAATTGACAAGCTGCGCAGTATGATGCCTTAACACAATACTCCACCTACGCAGATTGAGCAAACAACGTGGGCAGCCAACATCTCCACCTACTCAGATGCAAAGTGGAATATGCTAGATGGGTGGATACATCTGTCGCATAATTAAAACTTTCATATAAGCTGAAATGACTTGAAGAAGAAAAAATAAAGTTGATACTAAAGATGTAAATGGATTAACATGCTTGGAATTTTTCATTTACACGAATAGGATGATTTTTTTTAACCTTGCGTTAAAAATGGTTCAAGCCATTAAGGTACACCTTAGTTGAGGCTAGACTTTAGAGTCTAAGACGTCAATGAAGTGTTGCATTTGTACAAATAAACTCGTGGATATATGTGACTTTTCAAAATCTAGGAATGGAAATTACATTGAAGCTGGCATGCCCAAAATGCCCCAATGGTGAAGCAAAAATCCCCAAACTATCTAATTGGTGAATTGAGCCCATTTTCCAAAATTTTTCAAAAATGCCCCAATGGTGAACCTGGCATGCCCAAAATGCTCCAATGGTGAAGCAAAAATTCCCAAACTACCCAAATGTTGAAGCTAAGCCCATTTTTCAAAAATTCCCAAAATACCCCAAATGGTGAAGCTGAGCCCATTTTCAAGGAATTCCCAAACTGCCCCCAATGTTGAAGCTGGTATACCAAGAATGCTCCCATGTTGAAGCCGATATGCCTAAACTACCCTTAGGAGACCTCAAGCCTATAAATACCCCTCCCTCTTCTTAAGAGGAAGGATGTTTTTAGAGAGAGGATTAGAAGAAGAATTCTTTTGGAGAGAGAACTTGGAGGAGGAGCTTGAGTAATCTTCAAGAGGCAGGTGCCTCACTTGACACCGGTGCCCTTTAGCCACTAGTAATTTCTCTAGTGCCTAAGGGCACTCTGCCATGGCCCCACCATGGTATACACATGGGTCCCACCTATGTTGTGGTAATGGTGGGTCCCATATGACCAATCGAAAACTGGATAATGCTGAATTAGACATTTTAAACATATTGAAACCTGTTTAAACCCTGATTAAACCATGTAACTGCCTAATAAATTAGAAAATTAATGACATTGTCTTAAATTAACTAAGAACCCTCATTAGCACTAATCATTATTATTAGTGTTAACCATGATTAGACTTAATTAACTAGAAGTGTAATTAGGCTTAATTCATGCAACCTGGATCTTCAATTTCTCATAGTATAAACGTCAGAGATCACCCGCTTGTAGTTTTTTATGGGATATTGGAAAACATCACTCATCAACTCATTCAAAAGCCTAAGTCTAGGACCGAGTCACTGATCATGACTCACCGAGTCATTGAGTCATGACTCACTTAGTCAAACCTTAGCAAACACCACTCATAAACTTATCCCAAAGCCTAAGTCTAAGATCAAGTTATTGAGTCATGACTCACTGAGTCAAACCTTAGCATATACCATTCATCAAAACAGTCAAATCAGTCATCCTAGCCTACTTTTCTAAGCTTCTCATTGGCAATTGAGAGAGCCGAGCTAAACCCAGTTAACCTGGCCCACTCTTCCCAAGCTTCTCATGGGTAATTGAGAGAGCCAACCTAAATTCAGTCATCCTGGTCCCACTTTTCCTAAGCTTTTCATGGGTCAATTGAGAGAGTTGAGCTAAATTCAGTCAACCTGGCCTACTCTTCTTAAGCTTCTCATGGGCAATGAGAGAAAGATTAACAAACCTACATCACCTGTTTTTCTCTGATCTCTTTTAGGTCTAAACACAATAGAGATAAACTAGTCCTGATTCCTTCTAGGATATGCCAATTGGGTCACAAAACACCTACTATCTCTATGGTTTCTTACAGTCTAAACAACAGAAATCACCCCGGTCTTGATTCCACCAGGGATAAATCAATCCAATCAAACACCAATTTTCTAAGTTAACCCAGTATCTAGCAACCTAGTCTATAATCATGTCATCCTATCTGCCCATTGACTTGAGGTGATCTCCTAAATATTAAGTCATCGCAATGTGCTCGGCAATCCCAAAGACAACACACATCTATTTTTGAGTGAGAGTGTGTGTATTTTATTTTTGGATTTCTAGGATGCATTGTACTTTTCCTTTTAATCAAGGGTTTTCTCCATTGTAGAGATGTAAGTAGGACCACTTGTGGTTTGGGATGTGAACATACAATTTTTCTAATGTAAACAGCAAGTGTAATTAATTGAGAACCATCTATAAAAATGAAAATTGTTTGATTCATTCCAAAAATGACAAATCTTGTAATGTTGTTCCATTTTTTTCTCCTCTTTTTGTCCTTGTTATAATGGTTCATAGGATGAGTTAGAAACTTCAATGAAACTTTAGGCGAAGTAGTTGTCAAATGGAATTCACCTAATGGTTCATAAGAAGAATCAAGAAATTTTGGTTTTTCTTTAGTTGAAGCTTCCGCCGAGTGGCATTCACATGTTGATTCGAATGATTATTTTAAAAATAGATATTGAAAATGCCATTAATACTCACCTACCCTATCCAATGGTTTGACAATTCATAAGTGAAGCTTTGAATGGCTATCGCTTAAAGATGAAGTATAAAAGGAGTAAAGTAGAACATTTTTGAAGTTAATGAGCTTTAACTTTCTCATCTACCCTATGTTCCAAGTATTCAATATTTTTTAGTAGCTTTCTCCTCACAAACTTAATTTTTTTTAACTCTAATTCATTCTACATTTAAGAAATATTTCTTATGTCGAATTTTGCACAATGAATTCTGCAAAAGTTGTACTTTCTTTATCATTTATTTTTGTATTTCTTTTGATTGGCATTGGTGGCCAATTTCCAAGAAGACAAAATTAGGGCTCATACCCTTTGTATTATGTATTTGTTAAGCCTCTTAGAGCTAGAATTTAGATAATAGTGTCGACTCCAAGGTTGTAGTTTTTTTGCATTTTATGGAACTCAAGGCAAAAAGGTGTTTTCTCTTAGAGAAGTGGAGTACGTCCCAGATTTAAGCCAAACCACTATAGATTGTATGTACATTATCTTTCTACTATCTTGTTGTGTGTTTGTGAAACTTTATTTATTTCTTCCTTAAAGGGGTTTTCTATTTCTAGGGGTTAGCTTCTATGAATTTTTATTTACCTAATTCACTCCTCTCTTCTTGGGTACTTACCATTTATTAAGGCATTACAATTTATTTTAAATT
The DNA here is from genome assembly GCA_036873735.1 of Pouteria campechiana. Classification (NCBI taxonomy): domain Eukaryota; kingdom Viridiplantae; phylum Streptophyta; class Magnoliopsida; order Ericales; family Sapotaceae; genus Pouteria; species Pouteria campechiana. The sequence goes on from JAYJMB010009582.1 coordinate 13,622, forward strand.
ACAAGAATTTCACAAATAATTATTTCTATTTGTGTCTTATTGATCCCTTATTTCAATACACTCACCTCTAATAACTATTGATAATGGTTTGCATTACAACCAAAACCATAACACTAACCTTGCTTTTTTTCTTAATTCCTCTTTTGTCAGTCTAATAGGGGAGATGGTAACCCAAATTTAGATTTACTTAGAAATGATGTAACATGTTAAAAAATATATCATATTTTATAAAATGATGGAGACCATTGACCATTGGACAAATACTTGTGATGGCTGCACCAAAAAAATTATAATTAGCATTAGATGACTAAAGTTTGACAAGCTTGAAGCGTGGTAAATTTATGGACATCGAAAGTTGAAATTCATGGATTACTAAGATTTTTCTCCATAGTAACAGATACAAGTCATTAAAATATTGAAAGATGATCTAAAAGTGATATAAATGATTTGAAGCATTATTGTGGAGTAGAATGGACCTGGTGTTAAAGGCATTTTTAGTAAATGGTAAACTCCTTCCAATAGGGCCTATATCAAGATCAGAAGCTCAAAGATATTTGTTAAACCCACTCTCCAGTTCCGTGGATGGAATTGGGAGTGGTGCTAGTCTATTCTTTAGTCAAGGATGAAAATACTAAAATATCTTTATTACTTTGTTGAACTGATTATACATTTACCAAAAAAATAGAAGGGAATTTTACTAGTAGTATATCCTGAAATGTTTTGCATTCTAGATTCTCGTAATACTTCTGTTGTTTATCCCCTATAGTTGGTAAGCTCCATTGTATAGGACTTTGACTATTTTATATGGTCCTTACTAAGACTAAGCAAGTTTGCCTTTCATGTGGGTAGAATTGCTGACGGACGCTTTCCTTAGTACCAAATCTCCTTCTTTGAAGCTCCTTGTTTTGACCTTTTGATCATAGTATTTCTTGACCTAGGCCTGTTGTTGGGCCATTCTGGCTTGGGAATTGGTCCTTGTTTCCTCTAGCAAATCCAAGTTAGTTTCTAAGGCCTCTCTATTAACCTCTTCATTGACCTAGGCCTGTTGTTGGGCCATTCTGGCTTGGGAATTGGTCCTTGTCACATTTTTTGACATATTCTTTGGAATCTACAGCCATTGTGGGCCAAAAGTATCCTTATCCCACTGCTTTAAAAGCAAGGGTCTTGGTCCCTATGTGGTTTGGACATTCCCCCTTGTGTATTTGTTTGAGGATTTCTTTTCCTTCCCTCTTAGTTATGCATTGTAGATACGAGTGTGAATGTCCTCTCTAGTAGAGCTTGTCATCTAGATAAATAAATTTTGCGGCAAAGCATGCTAGCTTTTTAGTCTCTACCGAATCATTAGTTTTTCTCCTCTATTAGGTATGTATGGATGGGATCCATCCAAGAGGTTTTCGTATCATTTATTGTTGTTTGCTCGATCTCGGGAACAGTGGGAGCCAAGAGGTGTCCTAGTAAGACTATTTTTTTGTGGGAGCAAAGATGTCACGATAGCCAGTTTCCACAATCTGTCCACCTACTCATTTTCTGGTCTTGGTGTCTACACGATATCAGTTTCATGGATCCATCCTAGCATGACTTTGGTAGCTAATAAGTATTGTATTATTAGTGGCTCCTTGGCCTCATATTCTCCTATCAGCTGTTTCACTACCAATGAGGACTCAATTTAGATGACTAAGTTGTTAATCTTGAGTTTTGAGTTTTTGAGTGATCTTGAGGCCTGCTAATAGAGCTTTATACTAGGCTCTGATCTTGGTCACTGGGAAGCAAAATCGTAGTGCATACTTGATCGTGTGTCCTTTGAGGCTCTAAAGAATGAGTCCAACTTTGGTGCCATCCTTGCTTGATGATCCATCTACATGTAGGCTCCAATGAGGGGAGTTTTCTAACAGAAAATCTATGTCAATTATGGGAGGGTCAGACAGCTCTCCTGCTTGTGTTGCTATTAGCGCTTAGGATTAGTCCACTTCATAAGTGGAAACCGTCAACCTTGTAGTCGTAGGAAGGACTTTGTTTTGGTTTATTTCATCTGCCTTGCCTGTGTGTTCGACTAGGAAATTGGCTAAGATTTGGCCTTTTATGGTTGTCCTTTGTACAAACTTGATGTCAAACTTGCTGAGTTCTATGGATTACTTGACAGAGCATCCTGATAACTCCATCTTTTAGAGGAGTCGCCTGAGTAGTTGTTCTTTGTAAACTCGAATTGAGTGACCTTGAAAGTATAGTCTGAGTCTTCTTGCAGCGATTACTAGAGCATAAGCTATTTTTTCGATAGCAGGGTACCTTATTTCTATGTCTCTTAAGATTTTGCTGATATAATATATGGGTTTTTGAGTTTGACCTTGCTCTCTAAATAATGTTGCTGTTATGGTTTTGAGTCCGACGAAGAGGTAGAGGCACAAGATTTCCCCTTTCTCTAGTGCACTCAGCAAAGGCATAGATGCTAGATATGATTTGAGTTCTTCGGAGGCCTTCTATGTTTCTTGGCTGATTTCTTCTTTGTCTAGGTTTGTTGACACTCCCTTTGGAGCGCTTTGAAGAATGGGAGGCTTCTTTCTATAGATTTGGATAGAAATCTATTAAGTACAGCCAATCTTCTAGTTAGACATTAGAGCTCTTTGTTACCATTGGGTGTCGTCATATCTCGAATAGCCTAGATTTTGTCGGGGTTTGCCTCAATGCCCCTCAGCGAAATCAAGAATCCTAGTAATTTTCCTGATGCAACACCAAAAGTGCACTTCTGGGGAATTAATTTCATCTTCTAGTTCCTAAGGGTTTGGAATGTTTCTTCCAGGTCCTGGATATAGTGGTTTCAAGTTTTGCTTTTTACCACCATGTTGTCGACGTACGCCTCCATGTTCTTGCCAATTTGGTGTTTAAATAGGTTATTCACCATACTTTGATAAGTGGCTCTAGTATTTTTTAACCTGAATAGCATTACTTTATAGCAGAATGTGCCGATGTCAGTGATGAAGGCTATCTTTTCTTGATCAGGCTTGTTTGTGCATCCGAATTGGGTGGTACCTCAAGAAGGCATCCATGAAAGTGAGCAATTGGTGGCAAGTGGTAGAGTCTACTAGTTGGTCAATGTTGGGGAGAGGATAGCAGTCTTTTAGGCATGCTTTATTTAGCAGGGCAAAGTCCACACACATGTGCCATTTTTCATTCATTTTCTTTACCATGACTACATTGGCCAGCCATTTGAGATATTATACTAGTCTAATGAAGCCGAATTTCAGCAATTTATTGACTTTTGCTATGATGGCTTCTCTAGAATAGTCTCTTCTTCTATCTAACTGTTTGTGGGTGTTGTTGATAGCTAGCTTGTGGGAGATGATCGATGGATCCAATCCATGCATGTCAGAGGATTCCTAAGCAAAAGCATCCACATTTTTTCTTAGTAGGCTCACTAACTCTTGTCGAAGCGGGGTGCCTAGGGCAGAGCCGATCTAGAGAATTCTTTTGATGGAGTTAAAAATTAGCGAAACAGTCTCCAATGGTTCTCTCGGTTCGCTTCTAGTGATTTGTTGTTCATCCCTGGTATCCACCATGTTGATCTGCATATTTCTTGACACCTTCTCCTTCATTGATAATTCATAACATTCTTCAATGATTTTTCAATCTCCCTTGGCTATACCCATTCTATTAGAAGTAGGGAATTTAATAACTAGATGGTATACAAATACTACTGCCCTTATTTTATTCAGGCCTGTACATACTAAAATGGCATTCTATGTTGATGGTATGTTTACTATTATGAAATCTAGGGGCGTGGTCATCCTTTTGGGGCCATCTCCTATCGTAAAGGGGAGAGTGATGATGCCTTCTAGGAATAGTCCATCTCCAGTGAAGCTTGTTAATCGTCCCTCTTTTGCTCATAACGCTTTTCTCCCAATTTGCATCTCTTGGAAACAATGGTATAACAAGATGTTTGCAGATGAGCCATTGACCACCATGATCCTTTTTACTTAGAACTTTGATATTACTATTGCAATCACTACGGCGTCATTCTGTACCCCGGCTCCACCAACCATGTTTTTCTTGGAAAAGATGATTGAAAAATCTTCTTCCACCCTTTTCATTTAGAGCTTTGTCTGACCAAGTGTACTTTTTCTAGGAGCGCTTGTGGTCTTGTTGAATAATTATCGGTGATGATGTTAATGATGTCCACTATAGGTTAATTGGCTTCTATTGCAGTGTCTTAGTCATCTTTATCAGCATTATTATATATGATTTTGATAATAACAAAATTTATATTAAGATAAGAAATTTGTATGCTTAAATCTCTAACAATCATACGCATGATTATGAATTGCTAAATGTTAATTAACACAAATACATAATCATGAACGATCAATTATACAAGCATACATTCTTACATTACGGTGTGCATAACATTAATTACTCTTTACTGCATAAATTTGTCAAATCACTCTAGCACTATAATTACTTAAGCTTTCACATTATGTGTTTAATAGATATGTATATTATTCGTGCTTTACAATAGGATCAAATCATATGAGGATAAAATATATTATGTTAATGAATATAAAAGCTAACAACGTAGCAAGTGTAGAAAAATTCAAGTGTAGGATCATGATTATCTGTAATAAACTGCCACAACTAACTGCTATGTTCTAAAGGAACTGAACTGATGAAAATCATGGAAGAAGAAGGAGAAGAAGAAAGCAAAATATAAGCAACAAGAAACGTTGCAATTGTTTAAAAGAGGCTTCCATGAACAAAAGCAATGGGAGAAAAATAAAACTTCGAAGATGCACTACAATGAGCTTGTGTTGTCTTAATAGACAAATGCAAGATAAATGAAGTTGAAGATGAAGCCATGATCGAAGAGCATAAAGCTATTTGACAAATTTGAACTATCCACACTGACTAGACAATGCTTGTCCGAGGTGAAGAAAAAAGAAGACGCTTCATCAAATACTCAGACAAAGGAAGAAAGAAGAAATTGTCACCCAGAAAGTCATGCACAAAGAGAAGAAAACATTTTTTAATTAATAGAGTTATAAGAATGTATTAGTCTAAGGACAAAAAGGTAATATGAATAGATAAGGGAGTGCAACTTCAACTGAGCCAAAATATACAAATAAAGATTGAAGAAACAAAGAAGTTACAAGAACAAACCCCTTCTATTGCTTAAAGTGTGCAAAACAGTTGAAAAACACTTCACTTCGTATGCGGATCAAAAGTCCGTCTGTTACTTATAATAGACAAAGCATCAGCCAAAGTAAAAGATGAAGTAAAAGCTCCATAGTAAGTATATACAAAGCTGAACAGATAAAGAGCTACTTGGACAAAAATAGGCTTCAACAGACAAAAGCACGATTGTCTACAACTTACAATAGACAAACCTATGTAACTTGTAGAGTACTCTATCCAAGACAAAGCAAAACATAATTCGTCTATCACTTACATAAGACGAATACTACACTTCATCTATTTAAGCAAGTTAAAGCAAGCTTCGTTTACCACCTCTAACAGACAATGAGGAACAAAAGAAGAATACTATACCTTGTCTGTTAGAGCAAGACAAAGCGAACTTCATTTGCCACCTCCAACAATCAAATAAAAAATAAAGGAAAAATATCTCATTTCGTTTGTTCGTATAGAAGGAGAAGTTTGTCAATAGATCAGCCTAACTTCGTCAGTGCCACCCTGAGTTAGTTAGTTATTTACAATAGACAAAGCACATATATGAAAGATTGAGCAACAGACAAATCTCCTAGAGGAATTTAGGTAGTCAAAGCAGAGTTTATCTATTAGTCAATTCGACTTCATCTGAGCCATTCAAAGTTCATCTATTGCTTGCAATAGACAAATCACTCTTATGGAAGCTCAACTAACATACAAATTAATGGAAAAATCCGTCTGCAACTTATCGCAGACAAAGACAAATAGAGAGAGGTCGTAACTTGTAATCGAAAAATTGATTTACATGACTAGCATTCAAATTGCATCTGCACTCATGCCAACATTGTGCAAACTTATATCAGTCATCATTTCTTGGAATAAGTGGCACTATAAGGTTTTCAAAGCTATGATAAGTCAAATAAGGAACAACTTTGAACATAGCTAATCCTCCTCTCTAAACGGAGATGCAGCAGCTTGAGACAAATTAGAAAGACCAGCACTTAAATGGCAGAAAATTCAAATGGTCTTATTCATTCAATGTTGCTCTTGTTTTTACATTGAACAAAACCCATCTTCTCCAATGATCAAAAATATGAAGAACCCACTTAAGGAGAAAAGGTGGGATGATTCAAAAGAGGTGAAGGAATATTTTTCAGATAAGCTAAATCCTATACAAATCCTTCTACCAATGGCTAAGCGCTTAAACCATCATATATCTTTCATGAGCTTCAATCTACTTATCCTTATGGCCATTATCTTTACATTATGGGAAGATATTTTGTATTATATAAAGTTGAAAGAGTGATCAAATCTTCCCCTATGCATGAGAGAAACACTATGTAAAAGTGTATAAGTTTTCTGGTAAACTTGAAACTAGAGAGTTATTGGTGAGCTCTAGAAAACCAACAAGTTTGATAGTGATCTTTGAAACCAATGAATTTGTGGTGAGCTCGTGAAACCCACATTGTATGAGTTGTTGGTGACTTCTAAAAAACCAACAAGTTTGCTGGTGATCTTTGAAACCAGTGAGTTTCCTGATGAGCTCATGAAAACTAGAAGAGTACTAGGAGCACTATATATTTCCATTTTATGGGATATAATGGAACCCAAGGCACAATGAGTGTGTATTCTTGGAAGAGTAGATGTAGGGACGAGGTCCTAAACCACTATAAAAATTGTCTTGTCTATGTGCATGTGTTTGCCTATTTGTTTTATTCTTCATGCATTCTATTGTTTCTATTGTTCATTTTACATCACACAACACACAAGCATGAGAAGAGAAAAATAATGCAATAGGGGTTAAGTAACCAATTTTTATTTACCTAATTTACCCCTCCCCTCTTAGGTTAAGCCATCCTATGGGAGCCAACAATCTCTTCTCACCATTTCTTTATTCTAGAACTAACCCTCTCCCATGCCTGTTGCTCTCTGAGGGTTGCCTGGCAAGCAGTGCAATAACCTTTAACCTTTTATGAGCTTCTCATATTCTTCTTTCAGGATGCGACACTCTTCTGTATTGTGGCCGATATCTTTATGGTACAGACAGTATTTATTGGCATCAAGGCAGTATCTACTTTTAATGATGGGTCAGTTGTGGATCCAATACCCTTGCTTTTGGATTTCATGGAGCATGTGTGTTATAGGGTGATTGAGGGGAGTTCGGGGTGCCTTTGATGATCTGGCTTTGGTGGGACCATAACTCTTGTTATCCGATGTTGGTGGGGGGGGGGGTGTGGAGTAGTCACCTTGAGGTCTTGGGGGAGAGTAGTCATCTCATCGCTTTGGGGGAGAGTGGCTCCATTTCCTCCCAGTTCTTTCATCTACTTCAATGTGTCGATTTATGGCCTCCAAGAGTTCTGAGTAGTCTTTGGGGGCCTACAGGCGTAACTGGTACCGCATGTTGGTCTCTGCGATACCATCCTAGAGTGCTAACATGGCGACACTATGGTCTAGCCTTTCTACATTGAGAGAATGGTGGTTGAACCTATTAATGTTGGTCCCTTACACAATGATAGCTCAAGAGGGGGGGTTAAATTGAGCTTTTAAAACTTTTTGGTTAAATCAAATGATCGAAGCACTGAATGAATAAATAGAACAAACTACACAACACAACACCAGATTTTTATAGTGGTTCGACCTTTCTTAGGTTCCTACACTTCTCTAAGTTAGTCTCTTCTACTGATCTTAGGTTCCACTAAAACCATGATCAACCTGATTAAATACACATTGATTTTCCCACAAGCAGAGTGCTTGGTGTTTATGTATTGAACTAAGCAAGTAGGGAACATGCTGAAAGGATACAAGTTCATTGGTGAGCTTTGACAGAGTTGTAGCCGTTGGAGTTGAACTTTGAAGGAAAATTTTGAATCCTCAAAAAACTTTAACTTCTTGTGTTTCTTGTATATTAAATGTATTCAGGTATTTTCTTTTGCATCTGAATGCCTCTTTTATAGGCTGAGAGATATTTTTTTGTTGCTGACTTTGGCAGACTTTAAAACATTTGAAAATATTTTTCTTCACCTTACACTTTGTTTGACGTCTAATTTTGCAACAATCTAGTATCGGTCTGCAACTTTGTCGCTGACTTTTCTTCATGTTCACATGAGTATCAGAGGCTCCAAAGTAGCTTCTTTGGTTACTCTGAAGTGACAAGTTAATAGATGTCTTGAATGATTTCTGATGCTCTAAATTGTTTTCTTCAGATTTTTTGAAGTGACGGTAAACCATTCTATTTGCGACAGTTCTTTGCAAAGAGGATTTTAGATTTTTTGAACCTTTGATGCTTTATAAAAGGTTACTTTGAAGTTTGCTTGTTGACTCCAAAGTAAGGTTTTGACAACTCTAAAGTAAGGTTGCTGATACTGAAGCGTATTTTAATATCTCCAAAGCAGGTCTGATTTATTCTAAAGTGTAACTCCATGATTCTGAAGCATGTTTGGTTTACTCTGAAACGTGACTCTAAGATTCCAAAGCATATATGATTAACTCCAAAGTGTATTTTTAGAGCTCTGAAGCTTGCCTGATAAACTTCGAAGTATGTTTTGTTGATTTTGAAGTTTACTGTGACAACTCTGAAAGTTCCATAAAGATTCAGAAGCATGCTGTGACGATTTTAAAGCTTGCTATGATGACTCTGAAGCTTCCCTGGTGGTTTCAAAGCTTTCCTGTTGACTTCAAAGTATGCTTATGATGACTCTAGAGCATGTCGTGAAGACTCCAAAGCTTTTCTAATTATCTACTAAGCATGCCATGTTGACTTCAAAACTTATTTTTGGTTGTCTCTGAACCATATCATGATGATTCCTGAGCTTGTCTATTTACTCCGAAGTACTTTGTGAAGACTCTGAAGCTTTTCTGTTGGTTCTGAAGCATGTCTTGAAGACTTTAAAATTTTTTCTTATTTTAAGTATATATAAAATTTATATACTTATTTTTAAAGAGCATTAACTTTGTTTCTTCCTCTAAACATCATGAAGGTTATTCTCAAGTTGAGTATGGGTTAATGTTTCTACAATATACTTGAGAACAAATTGTTAGTACCTTAATGTTTGTTTATGTCTTTGCTCATCATCAAAACTTACTTGGTTAAGAATGTTCATCATCACGATCAAGCTAGATAGTATGTTCAACATTCTCCACCTTTTTGATGATGATAAAATAGTTAGTCACATACCTTTCAAAACTTATCTAACAATAAACCTAAAGCAACTTAATTTGCATATAATTTAATAAATTTTTTATTAATTAATTCAGTGCAACTCCCAGTGAATGGATGCATACTATTTTAACTGTATTCAATATAAAAGAAATCATTTTACATATATCAGTTCATCCATGCACATATCATTTTCTTATATATTAGTTTATACATACATTTTCTCCCTATTTATACATTCATATTTTCTCCCCCTTTTTGTCATAATAAAAAAAGATGATAAAAAACAATCAACAATATTCAAGGCTTATAATGACCAAAAAAATGTAGAGATATAGAACTTGTCATTGATCAAAAATTTGTAAATACAACATATGCACATAGTCAAAATTCTTTACATAATGAAAGAAAAATTACATCAGAGAGAAGAAAAAATTATAAAATGTAGCAGTGTCATTATGGTGGTTTGGGTTTCCTTTTATAGGTTTTGGAAAAGAGAGGTGGAAGATGGGGTGAGAAGATGATGGTAAGCAGAGGCTTTGGGTGTTCTGGGTCTTTTTCGGATGAAAAGTGGATCCTTGGGAATTGCTATAGGAAGTTCATATGTATAAGTTATAGTTCTAGAGCTTGATACAAAGATAAAATCAATGCACTCCTCAAATTTTGGGTCTAGCTGTCTAGAAAATGCTACAGGAGTCCCTTTTAAGAGGGCTTCTATATTGACATTCATGTGGGCTGCATACTCTTGATAGTACATGGTTATTCTTTCAAGAGGAGCCTTTTTATGTTGTTTAGGAGGTGGAATTCTTGACTTTCTCTTAGATTTGGAGAATTAAGGCTGTGTTGAAGAGGATGGTTTGGGTTATGGTTTTGGTTTGGGGTTGGTAGAAGGTGGTGGTGAGGATTTTGGTTTTTGAAAAGTAACTAGTGGAGGTTGTATCTGTCTTATTCTGTCTTGAATAGAGGGATCTAAAAGTTTGAGGGTGTGGAAGAGGGAGATTGTCAATAATGGTCTCTAGGTTGGCATTGTCGAAGAAAGAGTATTGTTCCTTAGTGAGAATAAAGAATTGATTAGGACCTAAGGGAAATGGAAACACTTTTCTGATGGGTTTTGATGCTGGAAGTATCTGAAGAAGTTTTTCAAAGTACTCTTGAAGAATTGACTCTCTATTAAGAATGTGAATTGTGTGATCTTTGGGAGTCAATGGAGGATTTAGAAAAAGTTGAATCCTATGTAGAATATTGGGATCCTCAAGTTCTAAAAATGGTAGTTATTGAGGGGGTATAATGATGTTTTGAGAGTGAAACATTCTAGCAACTTCAAAATTGATTTTGGTTTTATTTGCAAACTCAAAAAATTCATCCCGATTGGATTGACAATTCAAATGAGAATGTCAGGATTATCAAGAGTTGATTTTGGAGGAGATTTTGGAGGAGTTGTTCTCCATGCTGGATTAATTAAGAGTGAGTCCCATTATGGTGGAACTTGACCAATTCATTCAGGAAAGAATTCTCCTGACAAATAAAGATCATTTTCAGTGAATCCCAGTCCATTGAATGGTCTTGGGGGAAGAAAGTACCATTTAGGAATTGGTACTGTGATAGGATACTTTTCATATCTAACAATGACTTGATGGGGATTGAAAAGATAATCCTAAGGCATGTTTGAAAAGATTTCAAGACTGATAGAGGTGATGAAGGAAAGGCCTGAGTTGGAGGTAATGGAGAGATAATTTCAGCAAGTTTACTCTAGTGTTGAGTAACCTCTGGAATTGTAGAACATGATGATGGATGAGGAGGTGAGTGTGAGGAAGAAGAAATCACTATGATGGGAGAGTTGGTTCTGACTAGAGAGAAGTGATGTGGAGGTAATGGAAAGTGATTTGGAGGTGAAGAGAAATGAGTTTGAGGTAGAGAGAAATGAAGATGATAGGCTTGACCTTTGAATGATTCTGCTAGAGATTGTAGAGAATCAAGTATTTGGTCAATCTTATCAGCTCTTAGGATCATAGAAGACATGATAGTGGAAAGATTATGATCCATTCTATTCATTTGAAGAGCTAGAGTTGATAAATAGTGTTTAATCATTATCAGTCTATCCTCTAGGTATTGTGGGATTGGTTGTGAAGGGGCAATGGATTAGGTGGATGGTTGATGAGAATGAGTAGGTCGAATAGGTGATGGGGATCTAATCAAACTATGTGATGGCATGGTTGCTACTGCTATTTCTTTAAATACATTTTCTCTCAAAATTTCTTCCATTACATCTTCTATGGCAGATCTTTGTTCTTCTCTTGGAACTTCTTCTATTCTCTCAGCTTTTGATTGATCTTCTCTACCGGAGAATTCTTCTCTTGCTTCTACTGGTGGACTCATGAATTCTTGTCTTTTTGTTTCTTCTTCTTCTATTGCACATGAGGAGAGTTCTTGCCTTGGTTCTATAACCTGTTCTGTGACATCTCCCATTTTTGTTCTTTCATCAGGTTTAGACCCCTTTAATTGAGTTGTTCTTCAGGGTTTGTCAGTGATCCAACCTTATGCTATTAGCTTAAAGCCCATCCTTTTTAGAGTCTTTTCATCCAATGTATCTATGTTTCTTGGTAGCTCTTCATTTTCATTTGAGAGATCTACTCCTACTTCCCTCATCAGTTTGGTCAGAGTCATTCCATAAGGTGAGGGAAACCTTGTGGTGCTCTTGATCAAGTGAATGTGATCTAGCATTAATTTGGATAAGATTTATTTTTCTCCTATTCTTAATGCCCACATAATTCTAGCATCTTTTTCAGATACATCACCAATAGCTCATCTTCCAGGATAAACATTGTTAATTACAATGAGATATGCTAGCTTGAGGTTCACATTCAGGTGACTAACATGTAGATAATTTTCCTTCTCATCTATTTCTATTTTTGCTAAATCTGAGAATAGTTTTGCTCTAGAAGGCCATACTATCGCTTTTTCTTCTTCAAAGAGATTAAAACAATTTCTTAAACTCTCTGTGGATAGTTCAATCTCTATTTTTCCTATGCATAATTTTTTTGCCCTTGTGTTGAGATTACAAATCAGTGCTCTTGTAAGTCTAGGATGTAGACTGTCTTTGTAACTCACATATTCATTCCTATGTTAACCATTCAGACACTTCTAACTGCATACCGAAGGCTTCAAAATTGAAAATTTAACCCTTTACTATTCTCTTTCCTCATATTTGTTGCAAATCTGGAGTAGTCAGATGAGCTATTCAGAAAGATTACCTCAAGTGTATCAAATTCTCATTTGGCCTTTTTGGTTCCTCTTTCATGTGGAGGATCATCTCTTTCATTTCTTTTCCTTTCTGCTCCTTTTGTTCTAGCCATTTTGATAGAAAAAGCTAGCATTTTGAATGGAAATGGGAGTTTCTAGATGAGATGTTAGAGAAGACAGAAAGAGATATGGAGAGAGTTGAGATATAGATTTAAAAAGAGCAAGAAGATGAAGAGTCTTCTCTGAAAGGGAGGTATTGAGAGTTAAGAGAAGAAGAGTTTAGGTTTTCAGAGAGATTTTAAGCACTTAAATGGATTGAGTGCTTTCGGATTTTACTATTTGGTTAAAAATTACTCTGAAACACTAACGTGTTTTAGCTTCAGATGGTCCGAAAGAGGTCCTTTGTAGGCAATGATTCGATTTGGGATTTTCAGATGCTTCGATGTATTACTTTAGAGGCTTTTATTTGGCACTTTGGAGGTTCCAAAGTGAACTTCGTAGTATAAAATTTGACTTAACTCCAAAATTTTATAAAAATTTTTTTCTTTTTTAAGTTTTGGATTTTAAGTTTTACATATTAATTATTCTTTTTACTCATTAATACACATTCATTTAGGAATCATTACCAAGATAGATAATTAAATATGCATTTATACATTTCTTAGAAAATGAAAAGTTATAATGTATTTCATTTTATGTTTTTACATAGATGAGAACACAAAATGGCTAATGTATTTGATAAATTAAGCAATTTATGCATTTGGATCTAGAATGCCTAGTTCTCTTCTTATCACGTTAAATTTTCTTCTAGAAGTGGTTTTGTAAAAATGTTTGCTAGCTGATTTTCTGTTGGGACAAATTCTAAGCAAATGTCATGGTTTTGAACATGGTCCATAATAAAATGATGTTTGATTTCTATATGCTTAGTTATAAAATATAGAACTAAATTCTTAGTTAGATTTATAGCACTAGTATTGTCATATCTAATAGGTATATCAACAAAGTTAAGGCCAAAATCGTTTAATTACTGTTTCATCCATAGGATCTATGCACAGTAGCTATCTGCTACTACATATTCAGCCTCAGTAGTTGATAATGCAATTGATATTTGTTTCTTAGAGAACTATGAAATGATGCTTCCTAGAAATTGGCATGAACCTAAGGTACTCTTTCTATTTACTTTGTATCCAGCAAAATCTACATTTGAGTAACCTATTAAATTAAAATTTGAACCTTTTGGACACCATAATCCAAGATTAGGTGTATCCAAGAGATATCTAAATATTCTTTTTACATCAATAATATATGACTCTTTTGGATCTGATTGGAATCTAGCACATATGCAAATACTAAATATTATGTTAGGTCTACTAGCAGTTAAATATAGTAGAGATCCTATAATGCTTCTATAAAGTTTTTGGCAAATAGACTTACCTTTTTCATCTTGGTCCATTTTTATTGATGTACTCATTAGCATTCCATACCTTTTCCCATCTTTAATGTTGAACTTCTTTAGTATTTCTTTTGTGTATTTTGCTTGGTGAATGAAAATTTCTTCTTTCATCTGCTTAATTTGCAATCCCAAGAAGAAGTTGAGTTCACCCATCAAGCTCATTTCAAATTCTTCTTGCATTGTCTTGGAGAATTCTTTGCAAAGATTTTTATATGTTACACTAAATACTATATCATCAACATAAACTTGAACTATAATAATATCTTTCATTGCATGTTTAATGAAGAGAGTATTGTCAACTTTGCCTCTTGAAAAATCTTTCTCAATGAGAAATTTACTTAACCTTTCATACCAGGCTCTAAAAGCCTATTTTAAAGCATAAAGGGCTTTCTTAAGTTTGAATACATGATTTGGGTTATGAGGATCTTCAAACCCAGGTGGTTGTTTTATATAAACTTCTTCATTAATAAATCCATTTAAGAATGCACTCTTTACATTCATCTATTATAATTTAAAGTTCATATAGGATACAAATGCAAGAAGCATTCTAATGGCTTCAATTCTTGCAACAGGAGCATATGATTCTTCAAAATTAGTACCTTCCTCCTCACAGTACCCTTTTGCTGCTAATCTTGCTTTATTTCTTACTACAGTTCTAGATTCATCTCATTTGTTCCTAAAGAATCCTTTAGTTCCTATAGCAGTTTGATGATTTGGTCTTGAAACAATAGTCCACACATTATTTCTTTTGAATTAGTTTAGTTTTTCTTGCATGACTAAAATCTAGTTGTCATCTTCTAAAGCTTGTTCTATGAAAGTTGGTTCTAATTGAGAAATAAAAGCAAAATTGATATTTGGTGATAAGAAGATCTAGTTTTGACTTGATCATATACATCACCAATTCTAACTTTCAGGGTGATCATGCATAAATCTCCAATCTTTAGGAAAAGTATTGTTACCTTCATTATTTTCCTCACTAATGGATGGTTCATCATCTATTTCTTCCTCATCCATCTATGTTTCTGATTGGGAATGTTTACTTTGTTTGTCTTGTATTTTCATTTTCTCAACTGAAGTTGTTAGTTCTTCTATCTTATCATCAAAATCACTTATCCTTCTAGAGGAATTAGTATTTTCATCAAACTTTACATGAATATATTCCTCTACAATCTTATTTTTCAAATTGTAGATTTTAAATGCCTTAATAACAATGGAATAACAAAAGAAAATGTCTTTATCAAATTTGTTTTTAAATTTACCACAATTTTCTTTGTCATTTTAAGAAAAAAGCACTTGCAACCAAAAGTATGAAAATATGAAATATTTAGCTTCTTGCCATAGTATACTTCAAATAGAGTTTTGTTGAGTATAGATCTAGCAAAGATTCTATTAATAATATAGCATTCTATGTTCATTGCTTCAGCCCAAAAATACTGTAGGTGGTTGTATTCACTTAACATTGTCCTTGCCATCTCTTGCAAGGATCTGTTTTTCCTTTCAACTACTCTATTTTGTTGGGGTGTTCTTAGTGCAAAGAAAGTTTGAAGAATTCCATTATTTTCACATAAATTAGTAAATCTATGATTTTCAAATTCTCCACCATGATCACTCCTTATGGCAACTATATGAGAGCTTTGTTCATTCTGTACATATTTAGAAAATACCTCAAAGAATGAAAAAGTTTCATCTTTGGATATTAGAAACATTACCTAAGAAAATCTACTAAAGTCATTTATAATGACATATGCGTAATGTTTCCCTTCAAGGCTTCTTGTTCTCGTTAGTCCAACTAAATCCATATGTAGCAACTGAAGGGGTTTGGTTGTGTGTACTTCTTTGTTTGATTTGAATGATTCTTTTTTACTTGCTTGCCTTTCATGCAAGCATCACACAACTTATTGTCAAATTTGAGTTTTGGTAAGCCAATAACTTGATCTTTATTATATAGTCTTTCAATCAAATTTTTGTTGGCATGTCCTAGCCTTCTATGCCATAACATGGGTTCATTGTTATTTAAATAAGATATTTGACTTAAATATCATTTAAATCTACCAAATATACATTTTCATGTCTTTTTCCAAGTACTACAATTGAATTTGATCTATCTAATATTGAACAAGTATAAGATTCTTCGTAACCATTATTATATAATTAACTTACACTTAAAAGATTGTATTTTAATCCTTCTACTAGTAAAACATTTGAAATTATAATAGAGGAAGGCTGGCCAATTTTACCAATTCCAACTACTCTACTTTTTCTATTATCTCCAAAGGTAATTGTTCCTCCATTTTTAGCTTTTAGTTCTGTGAATAGCTCCCTTTCTCCTATCATGTGTCTTTAGCAACTACTATCAATGTACCACTTGCTATTCCCTGTGGCTCTCAAACACACCTTATCATTGTGGATGACCATAAAGCTTATTCTTGTATGATGCTCTTCCTAATCTTTTTCTTTGGAGCCGAGTGAGCTGAATTAAGCTTCATTTTCTTCTTCTTCTTCACTCGAGCTTTCTTGCATCATGTTTTCTAGCATTTCCCATGCGGCCATAGCTTTCTTCTTCTGTCCAAATTTTTTGCTATTAGAAATATTTTTTTGTCAAAGTAAAAGTTATACCTTTTCTTCTTATCTCCTTGCCTTTTATCTGATTTTAGGCAATCAAATTTCATATGCATAGGCTTACTGCAATTGTAATAGATTGGAATTTTCTTTTTGTTATCTTTAGTTTTGAAGTTTTTAGAATTGTTTCCAAATATTTTCTTCTTGAGCATATTTTTAAATCTTCTTGTTATCCTTGCCATATCCTCATCATCTTCACTAGTTGAGGCTTCTTTTGAAGATTCTTCATTTTTTTATTCTGGTTGTAAAGCTATTGTTTTCTTACCTTTGACTTCATCTGGAGTTTTTTGTTTCATTAGGACTTCATGGGTCATGAGTGATCCCATGAGTTCTTCTGCTATCACCTTTGTTAGATCTTTTGCTTCCTATATAGCAGTCACTTTAGGCATCCAGTGTCTAGGTAGAATTCTCAAGATTTTCTTTACTAGCTTGGACTCTTTATATTTTTCTCCCAAGTTCTTTAAGCTGTTGGTGATTTTCTAAAATCTTCCAAACATTTTAGAAATTTTTTCTAATTACTTCATAGAGAAGGCTTCATATTCTTGCACTACAAGATTTATTTAGTTTCTTTTACCTAATTTGTACCTTCATGTGCTACCTTAAGTTTGTCCTAGATTTCCTTAGCTAAATCAAATATAGAAATCTTTTCAAACTTAGAAGAAGTTAGTGTATAGTAGAGGCAGTTCTTTGCCTTATCATCACCTTCTACTATTTGTATATCTTCTAGAGTGTATTCATCTTTAGTGTTAGTAACATTCTTTCTACTTTTTACTATAAGCTATAACTGGTAATCTGTGGTAGTCAAGAAGTTTTGCATTTTCATTTTTCAATGCCCATAGTTGGTACCATCAAATAAAGGGGGTTTGGATCCTTCAGCAGATGTATTGTGGAAAATACTGACCATTTGAATCTCTTCACAAGTTAATATATTAGTAATTAAAATTTAACAAGTGAAGCCTATTTTGATACCACTTGTTGGTCGCTTACATAATGATAGCTTAAGAGCGAGGGTGAATTGAGCATTCAAACCTTTTTAGCCAAATCAAATGATTGATGTTCTGAATGAATAAATAAAATAAATTGCACAACATACAGCATTAGATTTTTATAGTGGTTCGACCCTTCTTGGTTTCCTACTCCACTTCTCGAAGTTAATCTCCTCTATTGATCTCAGGTTCCACTAATACCTTGATCAACTAGATCAAATACACATTAGTTTTCCCACAAGCTCACTAACTAACTTGCTAGTTTTCCAAGCTAACCAGAAACGTTTACAACTTTTTGGTTTTCAAAGCTCACCAACGAACTTGTATCCTTTCAGTAAGTTCCTTACTTGCTTATCTCAATACATAGATACCAAGTACTCTGCTTATGTTACCAAATGATAAAATGAAGTATATAGATTAATGCCTTTTACTTAGGCAGACTTGTACATAAATTTAGAACTTTAAGTAAATGGATAAGCAATAAGAGTAAAAGATTCAAACTCCTTGATTGATTGAAGTGATTTAGACTTTGAAAGCTTTGACAAAGTTGTAGCCATTGGAGTTGAACTTTGAAGGAAGATTTTGAATGCTAAAAAAACTTTAGCTTCTTATGTTTCTTGTATATTCAATATATTCAATTATTTTCTTTTGCATCTAAACACCTCTTTTATAGGCTGAGAGATATTTTTTTGTTGCTGATTTTGGCAGACTTTCAAACATTTGAAAATATTTTTCTTCACCTTACACTTTATTTGACGTCTGACTTTGTAGCAATTTGGTATCGGTCTGCAACTTTGTCACTAATTTTTACTAATGTTCACATGAGTATCGGAGGCTCTGAAGTAGTTTCTTTGGTTACTCTAAAGTGAGAGTGAATAGATAATGTCTTGAATGATTTTAGATGGTCTAAATTATTTTCTTTGGATTTTTCAAATTGATGGTAAACCATTCTATTTACAACAGTTCTTTGCAGAGAGGATTTTAGATTTTTTTGAACCTTTTGATGCTTTACGAAAGGTGACTCCAAAGTACTATTTGACTACTCCAAATTTGCTTATTGACTCCGAAGTAAGGTTTTGATGACTCCAAAGTAAGGTTGCTAACTCCAAAGCCTATTTTGATATCTTTGAGGCAGATCTGATTTATTTCAAAGCGTAACTCCATGATTATGAAGCATGTTTGGTTTACTCTAAAATGTGACTCCAAGATTCTGAAGCATGTCTGATTAACTCTAAAGTGTATGTTCATAGCTCTGAAGCTTGCCTGATGAACTACGAAGTATATCTTATTGATTCCAAAGTGTACTATGATAACTCTAAAAGTTCCATGAAGACTCCAAAGCATGCTATAATGATTTTGAAGCTTGCTATGATGACTCCAAAGCTTCCCTATTGGTTTCGAAGTATGCTGTGAGGGTTCCGAAGCTTTCCTGTTGACTTCGAAGTATGCTTATGATGACTCCGAAGCATGATGTGAAGACTCCATAGCTTTTCTAATTAACTCCGGAGCACACCATGTTAACTCCAAAACTTGTTTCTGGTTATATCCGAACCATGTCATGATGAATCCAAAGCTTGTCTGTTTACTCCAAAGTACTTTGTGAAGACTCTTAATCTTTTCTGTTGGTTCTGAAGCATGTCTTGAAGACGTTAAAATTTTTATTATCTTGTTTTAAGTATATATTAAATTTATATACTTATTTTTAAAAAGCATTTACTTTGTTTCTTCCTCTGATCATCATGAAGGTTGTTCTCAAGTTGAATATTGGTTAATGTTTCTACAATATACTTACTTGCTTAAGAATGTTCATCATCAAAATCAAGCTAGATAGTATGCTCAACGGTTGGCATATTCGCGGAGGGTCTCATTTTCCTTTTATTTCACTAATAGTAAGGACCCTACCATCCTCCTTTGCCTTCGTTGGCCAATGAAGCACTTCCGAAACCACACCTCGATCATTGAAAGAATTGATAGATTCTAGTGCCAATGTTTGGTACCATGATAGTGCCATCCCTTGAGCATTGGTGGGAAGGTGCGACACTTTATGACATCCAAGACCTCTACTAGGGTCATTTATCCATCATACCTAGCAAGGTGATTGTCCAAATATGTAGTGTTGTCGTAAGCTTCCAAGGATAGCATTTTGAATCCTCTCAGAATTGGTTCCTCTAGGATCTTCTGAATGAAAAGGAAATGCTTCATATTTTGTTTCTCTGTGTGCATCGAAGTATTCCGCCTTTCGAACCTTATAGCGTTATCTTCAGGGAGCTTTTTTGTCTCTGGGTGAGATGAAGCCTCCCTTTCTTGGGTGTAGGTTTCTTGTCTTTGGGCTGACTCTGAGATAATGTTGATTACCTGACTGGAGGTTGTGATCCAAAGACCGGGGTACTAGGTGTCGGCCCCATTGCTGCATGGTTTCCTAATCTGCCTTAATGGGGCAGGTGGAGGAGGAATTCTGCCCATAAGGTTGTCTCATTGTTGCATTAATTATTGCATCATTTAATCTATCATGCTTTGCATCATCTACCGCATAGCCTGTTGACTTGTCGGACCAGATTGACCTAACAAGTCCCTAGGTGACATTGTACCACCATTTTGATTAGACATAGATGGCATGTTATTGATTGCAATAGGTAGCGTTTGAATTGTCTTGAATATCATCTGACATCTTCGGGCTTATATTAAAACATTCCCATAGATAGTGCCAATGTTTGGGTCATCCCCAAATGGAATGCTAATGTGGCTATTGAGAAAATCCCGCTTTGAATCCTGCAAGACTAGAACAAAGATCAGAGGACATTGAGATGTTCCCAACATGAACACTCAGATGCTCAAATCAGTAAATGGGATTCTTTTAGAGATGATGAGGTAGTAGCAAGAGCTTATATTTTTTAAGTACATACCTGGGTGTATTTATAGTTGAGCGTAGGTGCATACCTGAGATATGTATGCAACATGTATGCAAGTAGGATAAGGATTCTCGTCTAGAGAAGGATTCTAGAAGAATACGCATCCTGAGTTCTAGTTTCATTATAATGCATAGTAGCTGGAAAAGGTATCTCATTAGAGTTGGTATTCGATGTGGCACGGTGTCAGCTGGATGATCGAGTATCTATGTTAGAGTTCCCTAATAATAGATATAATTATAAGTAAATTACATTGGCATATTTTTTAAATACTTATATAAATTTAGAAGATGCAATGTTATGCCCAATCCAATTTGATATGCAGAAGAGAGTTCAAGCAGAGAATTTTGTACCTACAACCAATGCAAATGTGGCAAAAAGAACAACGGTCCGAATTCAATATTCATGTTGGTGTGATAACTTATAAACGTCTGGATAGAGACGATCGAAGTTCTTGTGCATGTCAGTGATTTTCTTTTTCTATCTACGCCTGAGATAACCAATGCACATGCAAAGCAGCGCCTGTGCCTAACAAGCGTACGTAATCATATATCAAATGAGTATAAGGATTTTTATCATTTTACTTCGAATAGCCGGAGATCAAATAGTGAAAGAGAAGCGCTTACAATACTAATTGATTGTGAGAATGTCAATCATGACGGTCCAATTGGTAGGACTTTTTGCAAATGAGTTACATCAGAAAAAAATGTCATGAATGAAGTCCCCCACGTATAGGTCTAACTCCTTATCTTGACAAGGCTGCCATTTGAATGCAATGCCAGACTTATCATGCTAGCTTCTTTGTTCCAACTTCAAAGAGCAAGGTGACATGAGCATGGTGACATTTTGGCCGGTCAGGTTTGGATTGGAGTGTCAGTCTGTAAGAGAGAAACTTCACCAAAGTTACTAAACAAGCCACAAGTGGCTCATGCCTAGTGCCTAAGCAGGAGCAAGGGCCCATAATCTTTATCGCTTAATTAATTACAAAAATCCAAGATTTGTTCTCATTCTGTTCATGTGACATGTGAATGGCTAACGAGTGTCTCAGATGAAGGACCACTCCAGCCATCTTTTCGGACATGCAGTATGTGTCTCTTTCTCTACTTTCTAAAGTTAATGCCAACTTGCCTTTGCTTGATATGATAAGCAATATGCCTGCTTATGCTAAATTTCTAAAGGAATTTAACACAAGGAAGCATAAGTATGAGCTGAATGAGAAAGTTCTGGTTTCGGAGGTAGCCAGTGCGGTTTTACAGACAAACTTTCCCCAAAACTCAAGGATCCAGGTAGTTTCAATATCTCAATCACTGTTAGAGGGACAAACAAGGTAAAGGCAATGGTAGACTTAGGTGCAAGCATTAATTTAATGCCTTATTTTGTTTATATGCAACAAGGATTAGGAGAGTTGAAACCCACTATAATGTCTCTACAACTTGTAGACAGATCAGTTAAATATCCTAGAGGCATTGTAGAGGAGATTCTTGTGCAGATTGATAAACTGATTATTCTTACATACTTCATTGTGCTTGACATGGAAAGACAAATGATATCAGAAAGAGAAGCGCCTATTACCTTTCATGGCAATCACTAAGATAATCATAGATGTGCATAATGGGAAGTTAAAGATAACTGTCTTAGTTGAAACTGTGGAATTTTCTACTTATAATTCTTTATCACTACCTTCACATCCCAGTGGATGTTTTCAAGTTGATAATTGGATTCACTTATTTTATCAACTTTTGTGCAAGAGAAGAAAACTAATAAGCTAAACTTGGTGCTAACTGCAGATGGATCGAAGGAGGATGAAGAGATAATGCATTTAAAAGCTGAACTTTATAGCACGGAATAAGTCAAAGAGGGAAAGGTACCAATAAAGGGTTAACACATGTGAACCCAGAAGTGGAACAACCACCTTTTACATCACCCTAACTAGAATTGAAGCAATTATCTCAGAACTTAAAGTATGTATTTTTAGGTGAAAATAATACCTTTCTAGTGATTAGTACTTCTGACTTATCTGTTGATGACGAAATTAAGTTGATGAATGTGTTGAAAGAGCATAAAGGGGCTATAGGGTGGACCTTAGCAGACATCAAGGGGATTAGCCCCCATTGTGTGCATGAATAAAATTTTGCTGGAAGATGATGCAAAAACTTCTAGAGAAGCTCAGAGGAGATTTAACCCACATATGAAGGAAGCTGTGAGAGCAAAGGTGATCAAATTGTTAGATGCAGGTATAATCTACCAATATCTAACATTAAATGGGTAAGTCTAGTGCATGTGGTACCAAAGAAGTCTGGTATTTCTGTTGTAAAAGATGACAATGATGAATTGGTGTCAATGCGAATGACTACAGGATGGTGGATGTGCATTGACTATAGGAAACTCAATGTAGCCACAAGAAAGGATGGCTTTTCCCTTATTTTATTAATTAGTTGCTTGAAAGGTTGGTAGGTCATGCTTACTACTATTTTTTGGATGATGTTTTAAGTTATAATCAAGTTCCAATTGCCTGGAGGACCAGGAGAAAACCAATTTTACTTGCCCATTCAGAACTTTTGCATACCAGAGGATGCTGTTTGGTTTATGCAATACCCCTACTAATTTTCAAAGGAGTATGATGTCCATCTTTCCCAACATGATTGAAAATTTTATTGAGGTATTTATGGATGATTTTTTTGTTTTTGGAGACCCATTTGATGATTGCCTTCATAACTTAAGTTTGGTGCTTAAAAGATGTATGGATATGAATTTGACACTAAGTTGGGTGAAGTGTTACTTTTTAGTAAAATAGAGAATTTTGCTTGGGTGTATTATTTTAAGTCATTGAGGTAGATAAGGCAAAAATTAAATTGATTGTAAATTTGCCACCACCAATTTCAATCAAAGGAGTCAGAAGCTTTCTTGGTCATGTAGGTTTTTACCAATGGTTTATTAAAGATTTCTTAAAAAATTTGAGATCGCTTTGTAACCTATTGGCTAAGGATATAACTTTTTATTTTGATGAGGAGTGCCTAGTAGCCTTTAATACTTTGAAAGAAAATTTGATATCGGCTCCTATTCTAGCAGTTTCAAACTATTCTCTTCCATTCGAACTCATGAGTGATGCATCAAACTTTGCTGTTGGTACTGTCTTAAGATAGAGAGTAGATAAGTTACCTTATGTTATTCATTATCCAAGTAGGACTCTAAATGAATCACAATTAAATTATTCTAGCACTAAAAAAGAATTACTTACTATTATGTTTGCTTTGGAAAATTTTCATTTTTACTTGAGTGGTTTAAAGATAATTATTTATTCAGATCATGCTGCACTGAGATATTTACTAACAAAGAAAGATGCCAAGCCTAGGTTGATCAGGTGGATTTTATTATTGTAAGAGTTTGATCTAACAATCAGGGATAAGAAAAGGTGTGAGAATGTTATAGCAGATCATCTGTACAAACTGGTGGAAGGGACTGACTTCAAGCAAGAAAGAGGAAAGGAAAACATTCCTATCAATGAGATCTTTCTTGATAAGGAATTGTATTTTGTGAAGGAGAGTGAACCTTGGCATGCTAATATTGTTATTACTTGGTTAAAGGAATGTTTAATCCTCTGTTGAACTCATAGGGAAGAAGAAAGTTGCTATCAATGGAAAGGCATTATTTCTAAAATGACCCAGTCCTATTAAAAATATGCCCAAACCAAGTCATTAGGCATTGCATTTTGAAGGATGATCAACAGAGTATTCTGAGACATTGCCACACATTTAGTTATGAAGGACATTTTGGAGGGAAGAAAACTGCTCACAAGGTCTTTCAATCTAGATTTTATTGGCTAATTTTTTTTAAAAATGCTCATGCTTTTTGTGCTATGTGTGACAGATGCCAGAGAATAGGAAACATTGGAAAGAGGGATGAGATGCCACTTATAGATAACCTTATCATTGAACTTTTTGATATATAAGGCATTGATTTCATGGGTCCAATCCCACCATCCAATGGGAACCAGTATATTTTGCTTACTTTAGATTATGTGTCCAAATGGATTGAAGCTATGACCACTAAAATTAATGATGCTAATGTTGTGTTGAGATTTTTGAAAGATAAGATTTTTTTTAGGTTTGGCACTCCAATAGCTATTGTTAGTGATAGAGGAACTCATTTATGAAATAAGGTTTTTACAACTCTATTAAAAAAGTATAACATCACTCACAAGGTTGCAATATCTTATCATTCACAAATATTGGGGCAGGTAGAAGTCAACAAGAAAGAAATAAAAATAATTATGGAAAAGACTATGAACACTTCAAGGAAAGACTGGGCAATGAAGCTAAATGATTCCTTGTGGGCATATAGGACTATTTTCAAGGAAAACCTATCATTTGCCTTTCGAGTTGGAGCATAATGCCTACTAGGCTATTAAACATCTGAATTATGATATGCAAAAAGCAGAAGAGCAGAGGAAACATCTGCTTCATGAACTTGAGGAGCTAAGAAATGAGGCGTATGAGATTGTCAAGATTTACAAGGAGCAAATCAAGATATATCATAATGAAGGCATTCGTAAATGGTATGTTGAGCCTAGAATGGATGTTTTACTTTATGACTCACGTTTGCATTTATTTCTAGGAAAAATGAAATCACGTTGTGTAACACCTGTTGTGTTGAAATTTGGGAAAAAAATTTGCATTACAGTAAAGTGAAGAATTGAGGTAATATATAGTGTTTTATAAAAAAATTGATGTGGATGACTGAATGGAATGATATTAACCCCAGTAGTGATTTTGAGTTAATTCATGTATATGACTTGAATGACCAATGTAGCATGATTATTATGTATAATGTGATGTGTATGAGATAATGAATCAAAATTTTGAAATAATTTTGGAATTTTGAACTATTAAGTGGAAGGTTATGTGAAAAGAACTCAATAGGTGAATTTGAGCAAAAGCATGTATTTGAGCTATACAAAGAACCTAAATTAGTTATTATGTGTATTGTAATATGTGTAAAATATTATTTTGAGTTTTGGATGTAACTTAGAATGAAAATGGCCTATGAAGTTACTTATAACAGAAAATTCAGTTAAAAAGAACCAAATAGGTGATTTTTGATAATTGAACTCAAATGAGATGAAAAATAGCATGAACATATTTTGTTTCATGTATGTGATGTGTGGGGAATCTTGGTTTAAGATTTGGATGCATTCTGGAATGGAAATGGCATGTGAAATCATTTTAGCAGGAAATTCAGAGAAATTCGGTTAAAAACAACTGAATGAGTGATTTTTAGAAATTGACTTTAAATAAAGAGATAAATAGCTCAAACAAGTCTTATTTCATGTATGTGATGTGTGAGAAGTAATTATTGGGAGATTTTAAGTGTCTTATATAAAATGGGGCTATGGATGATTTTTCATAAGTGTGAAGACTAAATTTGAAAAAAGGGTTTATTGTGATTGAATTTGGACATATATAATGGACTAATTTGAAAATATATTCAATATGAAGTTGTAGGTCATGAAATTATCTATCTAATGGAAGATAAATCACTCAATTCCGATGTCGTATGAGAAAGTTATGATTAATATTCCAAAGTCATTCCAAATGAATGAAAAATAACGAGATGAATGTGATGGGTCAACTTCATGAAAATTTTTGACATTTTTATGGGCTAATTTAGAAAATATTTTAACATAAAAGTCGTATCCTTTGACATTATCTTTCCAATGCCTAAAAAATCAAGTCATTTGGACATCGTATGTGAAATTTATGATAAAAAATACTAACACTATATCAGACAAAAGGAGCTTGCCGCGGCAAGGCTCCAAAAAATGGACTTTTGGCATCCAGTAGGAGCTTGCCATGGCAAGACTTTACCTTGCCACAGCAAGCCAATTTTCTACCACAGCAAGGTGGTTTTTTGTCTTGGCAAAGCCCTAGAAAATGCCTTTTTTGGCCATCTAGCAAGACCTTGCCGTGGTAAGGCTTTTCCCTGCCACGGCAAGAGTCCGCTAACGCGCTAGTGCACTAGAAAAACTCATTTTTTTAAGCCCTAAACTTATTCTATTTTCATTCTTATCCATCCCACTTTTGCTCTTAACGCCGTTCTTCCTTCCCCAACTCTATTGTGCCCCATTTATCACCGATTTTGCTAATAAGCATGGGGATTAAGATGGGTAATCAAGCTAGCATGCCTCTTGGCTTGGGTTTTTGAAATTTGGATGGTGGGAAATGATAGAAGATCTGAATTTTGGTGATCAGAGGGAGCTGCTTGGAAATTTGGGCTTGGAAGCATGTTTACGGGATGATGCCATGCATGGAATCCATGGTAAGATGCTCTTTCCTATCCGAATTTGAGATTTATGTAAACTAGGGTTTTGTACAATTTTTTTGAAAAGTGATTTTTAGAAGAAAAATGGGGAAAATATGTATTGTGTTAATTACCATAAATTGGGAGTGAATTGAGTTTGAAAATCATGATTTTTGTCTTGTGAGGGTTCTCTAAATACTAACTTTTGGGGAATTTCATGAATTATATGAAACGAACATGGGAAAATTGATTAATATCTAAATAATGATGTTTTGAGGCTTGTTTGGTCAATTTGGGCTAGTGGAAATGAAATTTGTGTTATGCCCTAAGGGAGGGTTAAAGAAGATTTATATGTTTGGGGCACGTAAGCCACAAATTAATGGTATTAAACACCTAATTAGATTGTAATGATAGTCAATTACTTATATGTTATATTGTATGATGATTATATATGATTAGGAGTAATATTTCTTAAGAAACTTTGTTGAATATGTTAAATTTTGATTGTTCTTATATAATATGGATAGGAATAGCCCATATGGCTTTATTATTGTGAGAAAGGTTAGAGTGTTTATGCTAAAAAATGATGAGTATGGAATTATGCACTTAAGAAATATATCTGTTTAGCCATAAATCATACTCATTAGTTCGGAAGAAATTAGTTCAAGCTATATTTGTAATGAATGAGATTTTACCCTATACAGGATGATCTGAGAAGGATGAAAAGGCATAGAGCTAGGGAAATGGTTTGGATCCAAGAACTTGACATAAGTAGGCGCACCTCCTTTGATTTGCTATATTGTATGATTGGGGATGAATATCCCATTTGATTATATCCGGGCATGGTAGTTTTGGTTAGGGGTTGTGAACATTCCTTTTTTGTGTTTTAGATTGATGCATTTGGATTATTAGGGATACTGGGTATCCCTTAAATTGGAATAATTGAAATTCTGTATATGATATCGATATGTGATTATTGAGGATAGTGTGTATCCTCTAATTTTGTTTAGAAATGGATCATGTGTAGCGTACTATTGTTAATATGTTAAGGATTGTTAAATAAAATAGAAAGAATCATGTATTATGTCTTGATGTTGGGAATGATTTTATATGTTTGGTTATGAGCATGTGACCTTCTTGATTATTGATTACTATTTTGTATAGTACTTGCCTACTTACTGAGTTGCCTGGACTCACGCCTTCTTATTTATTTTTTAGCTGATAGGCTAGGTGAAGATTTTCCAAATATAGATTGGGATTGTTAAGTAATTGAGACTTATTCATTGTGATATTATGAATTGTAAACATAAATTTCATTATGTATTGGTAGTTAGCTGACTGTATTTAATAGATTTCCATTGATGTATAATAAATGCAATGACATGTCATATTAATATTGAAGATGAATTGTATATTAGTTAATTGGGTTTACTACCATCATGATTCTACCCAGATCTTAGGCTGTGGGTAAGTGTGTGTGTGTGTGTTTTAGAATTTACATTGTGACTATATTAATTTTGATAGATAATTATATAGGTTAAACCCTAATAATTTAGGGGATATGCTTTCTGTTTTTCTATAAAAACTAGTCGAGTTCCACAATGGGACTCAAGTACCCCACCCTAAAAGTGGGCAAATATCCCATTGTCAAATGATAAGTCACACCTCAAAAGGCGGGGCATGACAAGTTGGGTTGGTCCATTCTATGCCACACAAGTGTTTCCTCGTGGTGCGGTTGAACTGAAGAATCTAAAAGATGGGAGTACCTTCAAGGTTAATGGACATTGTGTGAAGAAATACAATAGAGAGGACATGCCAATGCAACTAAATGAAGTGTGGCAAATTGAAAAATTTATAGAAATAGGGAGTTCATCTTGTTCAGATGTTAAATAAAGCGCTTCTTAGGAGGCAACCCAACCTGTTTTATCTTTCAATTATTTCAATTTCTTAGACATACTTAATGAAGATGTTAGTTGCACTAGTTTAAATAAACTTGCTTTGATTATTAGGTTGTTAGATTACATTGTTATTTTTCCTAACTGTTTTAATTAATACATTGTTGTTTCATGTTTGATAGGTTAAACGCATAAATAAGGATTTCATGTAAGGAGATCAAATTGGGTGATGAAATAGCATGAAAAGAGAGTGTCAAGGAGGCAATAGGGGGCCTTCGGTGCTGGAAATTCACAAGGAGGCAAGAGTAGACTGTGAGTGGGTTTTGCCGGTTTTGAAAAAAAAATTGCAATAGCTCCATTGTCTTCCCACCTCCACCTACACTCTTTGATATACTAGATGAAGATTCGATTTGGGCACAAGATGATAGTTCAGACGAGTGATCCACCCAATTCAGGGAAGTCCTTGTTTTTCGTGGCTTTATTCTATATTGAGGACAATGTTAGGTTTAAGTTTGGGAGTGTTTAGCATTTTATTTTTGTTTATGAATGTCTTTGTCTAAGTTTGGGGGTTGTTACAGTTTGTTTAGTTTGTGTGTTGTGTGTTTAATTGGTTTGTCTAATTTGAGTAGTTTATGTGTTATGTTTAAATTTTTATGTTGAGTGTTTTATTGGATTAAGTCGTGTATTTTGAACATTGATCAAGGTCATTATCTAAAACCAATGGCATGTATGTGATATTTTGCAATAGTTAGTTTGAAAAGGATAAAAAGCATTATGTCTACAATGCTTGACTTGATCCTTAGTCTAATTTGCTACAGATTCCTTATACACATCAATCACACTGAATTAGTCATTTCTTTTGAAATCTTTAAATGCTTAGCATGAGTTTAGGAGGTGAAGTATGCATGGTTGAATTTTGATTCTATAATGCATTGTAACTATGTTGAGACAAACATTAGATGATATAAAAGAAAACAAGAGTAAAAACTCTTTTTTAATAGGGGGGGATCACATCTCTATGAATAAGAAAGAAAATAAATTTGGAGGTATGGTAGTAATACAACCCAAATAATTGGGGGAATCACATCCCTATGATTTAGGAAGAAAATAAGTTTGGGAGAGTGATATTAATACAACCTAAGTAATAGGGGGGATCACATTCAAAAATGAAACATCATCAAAAATAAAAATATGAGGAATGTGATAGTAATAGAGCTTACAAAAATAGAAAAATGCTCATTTAAATTAGTCTCTTTGGTTTAATTTGCAAGTTCTTAGGGTTGCATTGAATATGTATTACTCAGTTGCTTAAATGAATGTAAGTGTGAAAAGATGAAGATTGAATTGGCTATAATTTTTGCACATGCACATGGAATCTAAGGTGGAAAGGAAAAGGCTCAGGTTAAAAATTGAAAGACTTATGTGACATCTTGATAGTTCTTCTTAAATATGCTTATTTAATGGATGTTTTTGATTAATGAATGAGATCGATGTTCATTATGTCCTTTGTGAGTTGTGTTTTGTTGCTATATTATAGTTATGTCCTTTGTGTTTTTGTTTCTATTTTGCTTGAAGATGAGCAAATAAGAAATTTTTGGGGTATTTGATGAGTGACTTTCATTTGCTTATATTACACATGTTTAAGCATATTTATTTACAAATCCTTATCTCTTTTAGATGAATTTTGTGCTTATTTGTTGGATTTTCTAGCTATCATGAAGATGGAAAAGAAGAGAAAAAGAATAGAAAAGAAGAAGCTCAAAGTTGTAAAAGAAAACAACTACAAAATGGAGTGAACAATCAACATAAACTTCAAAACACCCAGTCGATGCCAGGCTAATATTTTTCATGGACTTTCCGCATTGCATATTTTGGGGGTTTTTAAAGAAAAAGCTAGGGTATTTTAGGGGTTCTTCTCACTTTGGTTTTAAGAGTTTTTCTCTGAGGTCAGGAGCCATTTTTCTGGGAGATTTCTCATGGAGAAGAAGGGATTGCAAGTAAGAAACAAAAAGGAAAAAAGATGTTCTTTATTATTATCATCCTATCTAAAGGAGTTATTTTATTTTCTCTTATGAACTAAATATCTTTTTCTAGGGTAAATATGTAACCCTTTTTGATACTCTTTATTATGAATTGTTGGTTATTAATGCTATATGATCTTGTTTCATTCATGATATTGTTTGTAATGATTTAACTTATTTTATTGCTTGATCATTAATATTATAAGTTAGATTAATTATCAAAGCATAGTTAAGGTAAACACCATATGCTAAACCATGAGCTCCCTTGAATGAGAAGGATAGATGGTTAAGGTAGACACCATATGCTAAACCATACTATTTTGGTTCTTATGTTCTTAAGCTTAATGGGTTTTCACCTCAATTATGCTACACACCATAGGTAATTGGAATGAGTGAGAATACTTGATTTAAACTTGCACACCTAACAGTAATAATCTTACTTTTGAAAGAACGAATCCAAGTGAGGCATTGAATCCAACATTCCATTGGTAAAGGGTTATCATCTTGTGGTGAAATCGAATCCTTAGACTTTTGCATCTTACTAATCTCTCTGCATTATATTTAGCTATTGATTTACTTTCATTCTATTAAGTTTTTGTAATTCTAAAATTATACCAAACATTATTCCAAGTCTATTTAGTTATAAATCCATTCTTTTAAGGTTAGGATAGTTCAGTAAGTAAAATTAATTAAGTCAATTTGATCATTCTTTGTGGGATTAACCCTTGCATTGCACACTATATTGCTATAAGTCTGTACACTTGCGAGAAATTATAATTTGAACCATCACCTATCAAAAAGGTACACTCTTCCTCCTTACAAGAGCTTTCAATTCCCTTGGATTTGTTTGATACTGTACTCGAGCATTTGCATAAAACTCTCGGATTACAAGAACTACAACAACACATGGTTCAGTTGTAAATGTTCCCTAATTTCTATCAAAAATGACATCATCAATGGCTCGGTATGCCTCAGTAAAGCCCCTTTCTAGAATGCATGTCTGATTCACAAGGAAATTTCTATAAAGTTTAGCTGCGTCTTCATTGTAGAAAGTTGGTTGGACATGTGAATTAGATGATGTTATTCTTCTTCTTTTAGAAGGTCCAACAGAAACCAAGTAGGAGGCATGATAAAATTGTGCAATGAACCCACAAATTTCATGAAGATGTAAAGTTTCAATGGTGTTTATCCACCCAATCAATGCAACTCCACTCTACTTGGAAGAAGGGAAGTGCTAATACAATTGTGCCCCAATATCTCAATGCAATTTCTTACTTAAGCCCCTTCGCCAACACCTTGGAAGCAATTTCCACTTCATAAACTTTTAAGTGTTTCTTCCCAAATTTGGTAAAGACTCTTTACACAAAACAATGGAAGCCAATCACATAAGGACATGCATTAGAAAAATTGTCCTCAACCCAAATGGAAGGAACCTCTTCTTTTAACATTTTTCACACAAGCATTTCAACAAGAAGCAATGACTCACTGGATTCCCAAAGTTCCTTCTTGTTGCCAATGTTGGAAATCTTAGAATGGAAAAGCAAGAGGAAGAGTGCTTTAAAGAGGAGAAGGATGAGGTGTGAGGAGAAAGAAAAATGGTTGGAGAAGTTCATGGGTTTGTGGGAGGTTAGAGGGGAATGGTTAGGAAGAAGGGTTTGGAGAGAAAGCTAAGGCATGAGGAGTGAGAGAGAAATTTTTAGAGCTGATGAATGGGGAAACACAAGTCAAGTCAAAGTTAAGTGGGCAGATGAGTGGGGGCTACGGCCCAAAAAATTGCTACCCATAATTTTTTTTTGCAAAGCACACCTTGGAGCCGTGGCCCCAAATTTGGTGTTGTGGCATGAAAATCTGTTGCCCATATGGTTTTGCAATGCATAACTTTGGTGCCGCGACATGAAAATCTACTGCCCATATAGTTTTGCAATGCACAACTTTGGTGCTGGGACATGAAATTCTACTACCCTTTCAATTGCCATAATGTATTTGGGGCTATGACCCCAAGTTAGGAGTTGCAGCACAAAATATTCTTGGCTTTGGTTTGTACTTTGTCATTCCTCCTTCATTTCCCTATTTATCTCTTTGCTTGAAATGTCTATTTATCATGCTTCTTAATCCTCCATTCATGTACTTAAACTATCGAACATAAAACAATAATTTACTAAGTATAGCAAATAAAATAATAGCAATGTAATTTTACAACTCAAAAATCCAATCAAATCTACATAAACCAATGCAACTTGCACACTTCATAAATGCAAAAACATCACTACATCTAAGAATTTAAAATAACTAAAAAATAAACAACTTTAGTTGTCTCCCAAGAATCGCTTTATTAAATGTCTAGGTAAGACCAACTCCCTTTCCTACAAATTTTCAAATTCACACACTTCATTCAGTTGCAGTGGCAAGTCATCCTTGTTGTATTCCTTAACTTGATGACCATTAACTTTGAAGATGCTCCCATCTTTTGGATTCTTTAGTTCAACCGCTCCATGAGGAAACACTAGTGAGACAAGGAATGAACCAACCCAATGTGATTTTAGTTTTCCTAGAACAAATGCAAACCTGAATCATAGAGTAGAACTTCCATTCCAGGTTCATTGTGCCATTTACGAATAACTTCATTGTGATATTTCTTGGTTCACTCCTTGTAAATCTTGGCATTCTTATATGCTTTATTCCTTAACTCCTCAAGTTTGTGAAACTAAAGTTTCCTCTACTCTCTTTCCTTTTCCAAATCACAATTCAGATATTTTAAAGCCCAGTATGCATTGTGCTCCAACTTGACAGGAAAATGGCAGGCTTTCCAAAAATCAAGTTTGTATGGACTCATTTTGATTGGGGTCTTGAAAGTGGTTTTGTATACCCATAATGCATCATTCAGCTTAAGTGCCCAGTCTTTCCTTGAAGTGCTCATAATCCTTTCCAGAATTGCTTTTATCTATCGATTGCTAACTTCAACTTATCCCAACATTTGTGGATGATAACATGTTTCAACCCTATGAGTGATGTTGACTTTTTCAAAAGAGATACAAAAAACCTTAATATAAAAGTAAGTTCCTATATCACTAATGATTGCTCTAGGAGTGCTAAACCTAGAGAAGATCCTATCTTTTAAAAATCTTAGCACAACATTAGCATCATTAGTCTTAGTGGCCATAGCTTCAATCCACTTGGACACATAATCACAACAAGCAAAATGTACAAGTTCCCATTGGATGGTGGGAATGGGCCTATGAAATCAAGGCCCCATATATCAAAAATTTCAATGACAAGGTTACTTGTATGTGGCATCTCATCTCTCCTTTCAATGTTCCCTGTTATTTGGCACCTATCACACATTGCACGAAAGGAATGAGCATCCTTAAAAATAGTTGGCCAATAAAATCTAGATTGAAAGATTTTAAGAGTAGTTTTCTTTCCTCCAAAATGACTTCAACAACTAAACGTGTGGAAATATCTTAGAATACTCTACTGCTCATCTTCCGGGACACAATACCTAATGATTTGATCTGGGCATATTTTGAACAAGACTGGTTCATCCCAGAAATAATTTCTCACCTTTAATAGTAACTTCCTCCTTCCTTGTGGATTCAATAGAGGATTAAAAATTCCTTTAACTAAGTAATTGACAATGTCAGCATACCAAGGTTCACTCCCCTTCATAGAAAATAATTGCTCATTTGGAAAAATATCATATTTATTAGGAATGTTTTCCTTTCCTCTTTGTTGCTCAAAATTAGTTCCTTCCACCAACCTGGACAGATGATCAGCTACAACATTCTCAGACCCCTTCTTATCCTTGATTGTCAGATCAAATTCTTGCAATAATAGATCCACCCGATCAACCTAGGCCAGGCATCCTTTTGTGTTAGCAAATATCTCAATGTAGCATATCAGAATAAATAATTACCTTTAAACCAATCAAGCAAGAGCAAAATTTTTCTAACACAAATACAACTGCAAACAATTCTTTTTCAATGGTGGAGTAGTTTAATTCTGCTTCATTCAGAATCCTACTTGCATAATGAATTACATGAGGTAATTTGTCTACTCTTTGTCCTAGGACAACACCGATAGCAAAATCTGAAGCATCACACATGAGTTCAAATGGAATGGACCAATCAAGAATTGCTAAAATCAGAGTTGATGTCAATTTCTCTTTCAAGGTGTTGAAGGCAATAAGGCATTCCTCATTACAATAGAAAGTTCCTGTAATGCCCCACACCCCACCCTTTGCATTTTGACCATGCTACACCAAGGCCGATACAAAATGCTATCGTTTCCATTCATCTTAAGGAAAATGTTTTCATAACCTCACTGTTCCCCTAATTCTAATAGAAATATTCTGCCTAAAATTCGATAGAGTCTACCTTCTATTATGGACATTTAAACTCGATATACATCTATGAAATCACATAAAATATACATTGCCATAATTATAAGACAATAATTATATCTAAACACTCAAACCCATACTCACAGCTCCGCCCAAGATTGGAACTATTTCATGATGGCAATGCATTACCCTGGATTAATACAAATCCATTCTCAATATCATACTTAAATGATTTACTATGACATGCCATACATCATTTGAATCTTTTAAACTACAAGTCTGCAAATACATCATAAACTTTACAATTTAATATGATTAAATCATCATACAAGAATATCATGGGATTCTAATCACCACATGCTATCATACCATCAAAAGTCATCTACTTTTGCTCAACAATTCCAATCCATAGTTTGGAGTCATCACCTAGCCTGTTAGCTAAAAATTAAAATAAGAAGGCATGAGTCCGAGCAACTAAGTAAGAAAAAATATAAAATAATAATAACAAACAACTACATGTTCTCATCTAGAACATGAATACACACTATCATAACATGAATATATATATATATATCCAAGAGGCTCCAGTCCTCCTCAATTCACTACAATGCTCTACGCCCTTCTAGCATATACAATTATATCATATAGATGCCCTCCATGCACCTCACATCACCTCACCTTTTAGCCACTTTGGACTCATCATACAAAACTAGGTGCCATGTAGACACCACACACATCAAATTGTCCATAAGACCATAACTCCATAACTATGCTATTTGGGCACTATAAACAATCTCATTGATACTGGAATGTTTCTCATTCCATTACTATACATCCATATTCAACAATCATATATAATATTCAGGAGTACTCAAGACCCCCAAAAATATGTCAAAAAATTTAAATATGTTATTTTTAACATTATTTAGCATCTGGAGCATTTTCAGTGTATTAGCCATAACGTTTTCATTTTACATTAAAATAATGTGATTCTTGATTCGTTATGAAGATAATTTCAAGTTCTATTACTTTTATGTTAAATAATGTTCAAATTCATCCATTATCTATGTAAAAAATTAGACACAAATGATTCATTTTCAAATTCAACATTTCTCAAAATATACTTATGCTATTTTGGGTTTTTCTCAATCTTTCCTTTATTTAATGTCATTATTTTCCACCCATTTTTACATGATTTTTCCACATAAATTGTGACAAAAAACATACTAATTTAATTGCATAATTAAAATTAACATCATATAATTATTTAAGCATATACATATAAATTTTCTACCATAAATTATGCATCATGTCATAAAATTTTCTAAATTTCTTATGTATTTTCTCATGCATTAAAATCATAATTTTTCCATAAATCTATTCTCCAAAATACTTAATATTTGGGTTTAATAAATTTTTATTTAATCATAAAATTATTCTCACATGCGCACATTAAATTCAGAATGCACCATTTTATCCTGAATTTCACA
>JAYJMB010009592.1:0-27596 GCA_036873735.1 Pouteria campechiana
TATAATAACTATCTTAGGCCATTCACATTGATCATAAATATGCTTTTTCCCAAATTCACCATTTCAGTTCTTTTTAACCGAATTTTCTCTGAATTTTCTTCTATAATTGACTCTACGTTCCAATTCCATTCCAAATTACACCCAAGTCTTAAACCAAATTCCCCATACATCATAATAACTATGATAATCATATCAGGTCATTCATATAGATCATAATCGTGCCTTTGCTTGATTTTACCTATTGAGTTCTTTTCACACAACCTTTAACTTAATAGTTCAAAACTCCAAAATTATCTCAAAATTTTGATTCAATATCTCATACATATCACATTATACATAATAATCATGCTACATTTTTTATTCAAGTCACATACATGACTTTACTCAAAATCACCACTAAAGTTCTTTTTCACTCAAAACTACTAATGAAGTCATTCTCTTTGTTCAATTTAGTTTTTCATAATAAATTTCTTTATAAAACACCGTGTATCACCTCAATTCCTTATTTTACTGAAATAAAAAAAATTCTCCCAAATTTCAACATCGTAGGTGTTACACTAGAAACCCCTCTACTGTTTTGGCCATATCCCTTTCATATAACATCCAAATTACATGATTTCATTGGAAAGATAACTTAAAGGGCTACAACTTTAATGTTGATCACATTTTCTAAATCAATCTCTAAATAGGTTGAAAGTTGAGAATAAGTGGCCCTATTGTAATATTCAGTTTCCTTTCATCATATCTTAATGTTTTAACACATAAACTAACTCCAAAATTATGGGGTGTTGCATGTGCATCCTAAATCACTTTACAATTTCAATTAGGCTTATATTTATTTATCCTAAAATGACCATTTAATAACATTAATATCACCCCAAACTCAAGTAAAAACCCATCCATTACAAGGGTTACTCAAATTTCAGAATTTACACTTATAAAACATCACCCATAACCCCATTTTAAATAAAAACACTTTAAATATCTCGAAAATCACTTCCCAAATATCATATATATGAAACCACCTCATTTGAGGCCAATTACCAAAAATCACCTATCTAGTTCTTTTCACTAAAATTTTTTTTCTATAAGTGACTCCATAGGCTATTTGCATCCTAGTTACATCTGATGCTAAAACCAATGTTTCACACACATCACAATACCTATGATGACTAGTTTAGGTCCTTCATATAGCTCATATTCATGCTTTTGCTGAAATTCACCTGTTAAGTTCTTTTCATGTAAGTTTCAACTTAATAGCTCAAAACTCCAAAACCATTTCGACTTGTCACTTGACTAGTTTTCTTTCACAAGTACCTCCTTAAGAGGAGCAAAAGTGGAAGCAAAAGGGCCAATTAAGGTAGTGCCTATAGTTGAACTCTCCCTTGAGTCACCAAACTAACTCACACTTACCAGCGTTGGGGATCCCCGACATGATTTAGAACTCAATGAGCTTGCAATGGCCAAGTCTTCCTTTGAGACCGCTCTTATCTTCAAGGGAGGCGTAGCAAGTGACTTCAGAGAAGCATGTTCACCAGCAACTAAGCATCAATGTCCGTAGCAATAGAACTCTATCATTTTCTCTTTTACACCATAGCCTTCTTCTCAAAGCAATTAGGCACAACAACTGTAGAAAGACAAGGAAGAGAAAGTCTAAAGTCAACATAATTAGTAACCAATTGTACATCCTCCCTCTCCTTTATTGGATTTCATTCTTCTTGAAAGGTATAAGGGCATTCAAATTGTAGAGAAGGGGATAGCGGGGGACTTCGGCATCCAACTCTCTCTAAGGGATGATAATCCAGACATCCCTCAAAGCCTTCTCAGAAGACCACTACGAGCCTTGTCTCAGTTCATTACATCTAGGGCCTTCCTTATTTCCTAGTACCTTTCTATGAGATGACTAGTAGAATGATAAGAAGAAAAATGCTCCACTTGGAAGTAAAGACCAAGACATTATTATTGGTTAAGTACGATTGCTTGAGCAAAAAAAGTAAACAAAAGTGTGCAAATACACTAAATTATAAAACCATTCAAACAAAATCAAAGACATAAAAAATATAATGGTTTTGGATATCCTACTTACTCTACTCTCCCAGTAAAATTTCCTAACTTGGGTTCCACTAGTTGTTGGGTTTTTTTTTAATTTATACAATCACAAGTAATATAGATGACATGAGTTTATTATCATTCCCACGAGGAATTAGGTTGTTACAAACTAAGTATCAAAATTGTATCAAATTAGAATTACTTGATTGAGTGAATTGCAGCAATTGTTATGAAAACTAAATCTAAATAGAATAATGGAGCTAATAGATCACAAGAGCAAAGAAAGAAAGATCAATGGATGAAGTATCTTGGGATTCAACTTCACATTTCAAATTCACTTGTATAGATAAATTGCATTGAGTAAATTATCATTCCTCTCATTACCAATCAGATACACTAAAGTATCTATTACCCTTTCTCAACTACTATAATAGGTGTGCCTATTGAAGTGATCTAAATCTCCATGAAAATCCAAATCAATAAACCCTTTATGCTTAGGCATGTATGAGTGATATATGCGCTTGCAAGGTCATACTCACACAGATTGCACATGTACAATGGCTATCTCTAGACTTCATTATGTCATATGTTTGTTGGGTCTTGTGAAAGTATACATGATCATAAATAATATAGATGAGGTGAGTTGAGTATCATTCTCATGAGGAATTAGGTTGTTACACACTAAGTACCAAACTTATATCGAATTAGTATTATTTGATTGAGTGAGTTGCAACAGATGCTATAAAAACTAAACCTAAATAGAACAATGAAGTTAACAAATCATAAGACCAAAGGTAAAAAAAATAATGAATAAAATATTTAGGGATTCAACTTCACCTAACAAATCCACTTATATTAATAAATTGCATTGAGTAAATTATCATTCCTCTCATTATCAATCGGAT
The DNA here is from genome assembly GCA_036873735.1 of Pouteria campechiana. NCBI lineage: Eukaryota > Viridiplantae > Streptophyta > Magnoliopsida > Ericales > Sapotaceae > Pouteria > Pouteria campechiana. Next base: position 2,955 of record JAYJMB010009592.1, read on the forward strand.
GCACTAAAGTATCTAACACCCTTTCTCAAGTGCTATGGTAGGTGTGCCTACTAAAGTGATCTAGTATGTCTCCATGCATATTCAAATCAATAAACCTATTAATCTTATGTATCCATGTGTAATATATGCACTCACAAGGTCATACTCACATGGATTGCACATGTACAATGGCTATCTATAGACTTCATTACATTATATGTTCTTCAATTCAAGAGTTTATCCCTAATTCATCTCTCTCAAGTATTAATTAGGAATCTCAAATCATACACCTAGTAGCTAATCATATGCACACATTAAGCTTAGAAAAGAAGAAACAATAAAAAAATAAATAATCTATATAAAAAAATTAAACATCAACACAAGATTCATTGTTAGGATCCATCTAATCCTAGATAAAATAAATTTAGAACATCATAATTGAATTAAAACCAACTGAGTAATTAATAACCATCATCATAATCTAAGTTTGAATGTTGATTCAAATGTAAAATATGAATTAGAAAGAAAACAAAATATTTAAGTTGTAGCAGATTTCTCTAATGATCTTCCTTGCTCTAAAGCTCTTTTTCCTTGTCTCCTTGCCAAAAGTCCTCACAAAGTCCTTATTTCTGTGTTAAAATCTCTTTAAATAGCCTAATTAGGGTTAATTTTCACTTCATATAGAATTTTCAAGTGTTTTTATGCATAAAATATGTAAAATACCCAAAATATCAAGTTTCTGCACTTAGAATAGCATTGGCACCGTGACTCCAAAACTCGCTACCCACCATGTCTAGGAGCAGTGTCTACTATTTTGATCATATCTTTCTCATTATATATCTAAATTACTTGATTTGTTTTTAATTGGAAATATAACTTCAAGGTCTACAACTTTTATGTTAAATATTTTCCAAATCAGCCTCAATATTTGTCAAAAATTGAATACAATTGACGCCTTTATCAAATTCTGTGAGCCAAAAGTCTAAGATAGTTGAAATATTTTGGCCATAAATTTCATATTTTTGATCTCCAAATCATGTTATTCTTAATTAATTGGATATTTAATTTGAAGGGCAAAAACTTTTGTGTTGATTACTTTTCTTGAATCAATCTCCATATGTACCAAAAATTGCCTTAAAGTAACACCTTTTATCATCTTTAACAGTTTGATCACCTGAACAGAAACTAACTCCATTAAGTGCAATATATAATCAAAGCTAATGAACTTACATCAATTGAGGATCCTAAATTGGTGAATTTAAGTATTCAAACATGATAAAATATGAGCTTATCAAAAAACCCCAAACTTAGCTTTTGATCATCCTCGAGTAAAATAGTAACAAAACTCATGAAAAGTTAAGATAGTCTCTCTCAATTAATCAAGAACATGCCAGAAAAATTGCACATATATGCATAACTTAGAATTCATTCAAGATACTTTCTAAGTAATCTCATGAAACTCTTGAGTCTTCAATCCCTTCATGAAGTAAAATTTGTGTGTGTATGTTTTTTCAATCTCATGCTCTATACTTGTTTTTCAATCAACAATATGCAATTTTGTGATTCTAATGATCTCCATAAAATATTCCATAAGTTTTGTTTTCATAATCCCTCTTCCCTAATTTAGATAACTCTATTCACTTGGATCAATAGGTCTTTACTAAGCTTGTAATGGAGCCTTAGGTGTAGCTAATGAAAGAAAAGGAATAAGGATTCATAAAGTAAGAGATCATAAATAAGTTGCACATGAATGTTTACTCTTTTAACTTTTTGTTTGGGGTTCTTTCTTTCTTTTATGGGTTTTATTACTATCACACACTTAAACTTATTTTCTTTTGAGTTCTTTGGGATGTGATAACTCCAATTGAAAGTTTAATCCTTATGGATTCTTTTCTTTTTATACCTCCATACTTATCTTCTTTTGCTTCATTCATACCTCTCTAGCAACCATGTGTGTAGATTATGTCTCTTAATAGGTCAAACATGATCTTTTAGGCTCAAAGGGTTTGGATGATGAGGCTAAAGAAAGAAAATTCGAATGGTGGTCTTTTATATGTTTTGCATTTGCCATTCTTTCAATAAGGCTCAACAGGGACACTAGTGACATGCTATAGTAGGTTAGCTTGAAAGACTGTTCAAATAATGCCTAAATCATTTTCAAATAAATATATTATCTAGGATTTCACCTTGAGGGATAATCAAACAAGTTCTAGCATGCTCATGTTAACCAAAATATGTCACTGAATTCACAAAATATTCAACTAATCCACATACACTTCACATGATCATGACATAAGGTGCTTGAAACAATTTTATCAATCATGAAAAAGAAAGACTTATCACAAGAATTATTAAATCACAAGGTAACACCTATCCTTCATCCTAAATCATGTGTAATGGAAATAAAAAACTAAGCATATGTTACTGATCATCAAGAGAAAATTCTATTCAATTTCAATGTTTAGCATAAATTGCTCTTGGATTTTCTTGGCTAAGTCATCAAAAATTGAAGCTCATTGAAAAATTATACCTAAATTCAAAATTTTTTTGCCAAAACTGATTGAAAGTCCTCAAATATACCCCCCAAACTTAGATTGAACATTGTCCTTAATGTGAAAGAATGAAAGAAAGTTAAGATTGAGGGCTTCCCTTAATGGAGTGATGTTTTGTTGTCATGTATTCTTCTTTGATGGGGGATAAGAATTTATCAAAGAGATGATTGTTGCTAGGAGAGATTATCTAAGATCAAGAAAGCAAAAAGGAACCTAAGTAAAAGGAAAAACAAAGCAAAACTAAATTAAACAAACCCTAAAAATACTAAAAGAGAAGGAAGAAGAAATTGTTTGATTTATAATCTTTAGCTTGACTTTATCACTTCTTCATACATTAACTTTAAATTTCTCCCCATCTTTGTCACTTTTGATTCTAATGTTGTGCATATAAAGAATAGGGTTGATCCCCTTGATGTCAACTAATGTCCAACTGAAGGCATATTCCTGCTCATGTGGCAATTCTACTAGCCGATCCTCTTGAACTTCATCAAGCACAAATGATATGATCGCTGGCAGTATGTTATCTTTGGAGGGCTTGGGGTATCTAGTCATAGAGTGGTTTAATTCCTCAATTTGATAGGTTGCTGATGAGGCTTATCTCCTACTTCAAATGTGTTGGTGGGTTGGTAAATTGTTGCATTCTCCTCCACAAGCTGTTTCACTTCGTTAACCTGAAAATAATCATCAGTAATATTAGGCAATTTCATAGTTTTAAAAATATTAAATTTAACTTCCTTATCCTAAACATGCATTGTGAGCTTGCCCTTTTCTACATTAATTAGTATATGTCCAGTGGCTAGAAATGGCCTCCCTAGGGTCAGTGGAATCTATTGGTCCTCCTTCATGTCAAGAATTATGAAATCCGCAGGAAAGATAAACTTTTCAACTTTTACCAAAATATCTTCCACAATACCCCTCGGATGTCTAATTATGCGATCAGCTAGTTGAAGTGATACTTTGGTTTCTTTGACATCTCCTAGTCCTAATATTCTGAAAAAAGAAAAATGTATTAAGTTAATACTTGCACCCAAATCACACAATGCCTTCTCAAAATAAGAATCATAAATAGTGCAAGGGATAGTGAAACTCCTTGGATCCTTCATCTTTTATGGCAGTTTGTTTTGTAGGATAGCTAAACATTCCTCATTTAACTTCACAATTTCATATTTCTCCAGCTTCCTCTTATTTTCCAAGATATCCTTCAAGAATTTTTCATATCTTGGCATCTATGCTAATGCTTCTACAAGAAGGAATATTAATATACAATTTTTAAAATATTAATATGCATCTCTAGGTTTCTGATTGACGCTTCTTGATTTCAAAATCTCATATTAGTTTTGTTCATGAAGTCTTGAGTGCTGCGACCAATTTGGTGAAAATTTCTTCCAGATTGGACTTCATCTCTTCTAGTTGGTTGAATTATAGTGGTGGTCTCATCGCACTCTAATTGCTCCATGAAAACTTTAGGTGATTTTGCCAACTTGAATTGTAAGTGTTGCTGTAGGGATTGTTGTGCTACCTATAAAATTTTTTAACAAAGTTACCATTCTCACTAGGTTGTGCAAAAGTGTTACCTACTTGACATTTCATGCTAGGGTGTCCTCCACAACAGAATTCACATGTCATTCTCTAAATTATCATGGCTAAAGCATTCATGTTGTCTATCTTTTGATTAAGTGCTTCAAACTGTACAGTAATTGTAGTGAGAGTGTGATGGTTCAAATTATAATTTCTTGTAAGTGTACAGACGTATAGCAATATAGTGTGCAATGTAATGGTCGATCCCATAGAGAATGGCAAACCAACTTAATTTATCTTAGTTACTAAGTATATAACTAGGCAAACTTGGAATAAGGTTTGGTATATTTTTAGAAACTTAATAGAATAAAAGTAAATAAATAGCTAAAGATAGTGCAGTGAGATTAACAAGAAGAAGAGGTCTAGGGATCCGATTTCACCACTAGATGACACCCCTTTGCCAATGGAATGTTGGGCTTAATGCCCTACTTGGGTTCGTTCTTTCAAAAGTAAGATTATTATAGTTAGGTGTGTGACTTTAAATCAACTGCTTTCATTCATTCCAATTACCTATGGTGTGTAGCATAATTGAGGAGAAAACCCATTAAGTTTAAGAACATAAGAACCAAAAATAATATAGTTTAGCATATTGTGTGTACCTTAACCATCTATCCTTCCCATTCAAGGAAGCTCATGGTTTAGCATATGGTGTGTACCTTAACCATCTATCCTTCTCATTCAAGAGAGCTCATGTTTTAGTATATGGTGTGTACCTTAACCATGCTTTGATAAATAATCTAACTCATAATATTGGTGATCAAGCAATAAAATAAATTAAATCATTGCAAATAATATCATGAATGAAACAAGATCGTCGAACATTAATAATATCCAACACTCCATGACAAAGAGTATTAAAAAGGGCTACATCTTCACCCTAGAAAAAAGATTTAATTCATAAGAGAAAATAAAATAACTCCCTAAGATAGGATGATAACATTGAATAATCTTCTATCTTTCTTCTTTCTTACTTGTAATCCCTTCTTCTCCATGAGAAATCTCTTTGAAAAGTGGCTCTAAACCTCATAGAAAACCCCTAAAAATGAAAGTGAGAAGAACCCTAAAAAACCCTAAGATTTTACTTAAATCCTAGCGAATATGCAATTGAGGAACAAATCCACAAAATATGTCCACCATTAGTGCCGACGGTGGTGCCCGGTGGTGCTAAGTGGGGGCCGGAGGTGTTGGCTGGCTGCCTTGGTCTATTTTGATTTTTTGTTCCATCTTTATAGTAGTTTTCTTTTCCAAATTAGAGCTTCTTCTATTCCATTTTTCTCTTCTTTTTCCATCTTCAAGGCACCTATAAATTCCAACAAATGAGCATTAAATTAATCTAAAAGAGACAAGGATTTGAAAATAAATAAGCCTAAACATGTATAATACAAGTATATGAAATTCACACATCTAATAACCCCAAACTTACTTATTTGCTTATCCTCAAGCAAACTAGAAATTTGAACTCATGAATCAGTTAGGATAATTTCTCTCAATCAACCAGTAATATGCCAAACAAATTACACATGTATGTATAATTCAGAAATTATTCATGATACTTACCAAGTAATCTTATGAAACTCATGCTTCATCAATCCTTTCATGAAGTGAAAATATGTGGGTGTGTAATGTCTACATGCATACTTTTCAGTCAATAATGTGCAAACTAGTGATTCTAATAATCTTCACAAAGTACTTCATAAACTTGCTTTTCATGATTCCTCTCCACTAATCTAGACAACTCTGTTTACTTAGATCAATAGGTCTTTGCTAAGCTTGTATGGGGCCTTGGGTTTGGCTAACAAAGAAAAGAAATAAGAATCCATAAAGTAAGAGATCATCATGGAATCGAATATGAATGTTCACTCTCCTAAAATTATTTTTTTGTTTGGTTTTTTGTTTTATTTTTATTATTATGGGCTTTATTACTATCACACCCCCAAACTTATTTTCTATCAAGTTCATTGGGATGTGATCCCCCTTATTATGGTCTATATCACTACCACACCCCCAAACTTATTTTCTATTAAGTTCATGGAGATGTGGTTCCCCCATTTAAAAGAAGACTCCTTACTAATTCTTTTCTTTTTGTTGTTTTTCTTCTTCTTTTGGCATTCTTCTTTTTAATTCCGCCTAAACTTAATTTCTTTTGCTTCACTCATACCTCTCTAACAACCATATGTATAGAATATGTATCTTATAAGTCAAGCATGGTTTTTTAGGCTAAGAAGGGTTTGATGATGATGTTAAAGAAAGAAAAGTTGAATGTTGGTTTTCCACATGCTTTGCCTATGCCATTCTCTCATAAGGCTCGATGGAGACACTTGTGACAAGAATGTACTAGGTTATCTTGAAAGGCTTAAACTGATCAAAAAAGTGCCTAAATCACTTCCCAAGTAAACATGTAATCTTGGATTTTGCCTTGAGAAATAATCAAACAAGTTCTAGAATACTTGTGTCAACGAAAATAAGTCACTGAATTCACAAAATTGTCAACTCATTAGCATATACTTTGCATGATCATACATAATGTGCTCAAAGAAATTTTCATCAATCATGAAAAAGAAAGACTTATCATAAGAATCATTAAATAATGAGGTAGCATCGATTCTTCTTTCTAAATCATGTGCAATGATAATAAGAAACTCAACATATGTTACTAATCATCAAGAGAGAATCCATCCTATTTAATTATACCATATTAGCATAGTTGCTCTTGGATTTCCTTTAGCTAAGTCAATATAAAAATTTAAACATAACACATAAGCAACTCCAAACTAGCTAAACCAACTAAACACAACACACAAACTAAATAAATTCTAGCAACCCCCAAACTTAGACAAAGACATCCATAAACATAAATAAAATGCGAAAGACTCCCAAACTTAAAGAAAACATTGTCCTCAATGTTGAATAAAGTAGTGGAAAACAAGAACTTCCCTGAAATGGATCACTCGTCTAAGCTGTCATCTTGCGCCCAACTCAAATCTTTATCTGGTACATCAAGAAGTGTAGGTGGAGGTGGGAAGACAATGGAGCTATTACCATGTGATATGTTGCAACTTTGGAGCATGGCAGTAAGGGCATTGTTGTGATCCACCATATACATGTACATCTTCCTTTGGTCCTTCATCATTTTCCTTGTATAAAATTGAACACCCATAAGGCAAGTTTGGAGATCCGCTAGTGAGAGTTCTTTTAGAAGAAGAACCTCTAGTCGGTATAAAAGACTTGCCCTTGTATTTCTACGTGTTGTCTTCTCAAATGAATCTATCACTGCATCATTAATGACCAGCAAAGATTGTTGAAATTCCTCTTGAGCAGAGATAGGAACTCTAGCCATGAGACACAACTGGCAAATGAGTGAAGGGTGTCCCAATCCACTACCAAGCCTCCCAATCATTAAAGAGATGATAGAGTGCTCAATTACTCACCCACATCAATAGACAACCCTGTCTGAATGGCGTAGTTGAGAACAACTCCCTCCCTTGTAAATTTAGACACATGGTTGGAAGGCAACAGTTTTGCTGAAATAAAATAATGTCATGCCTTGCTTGACCTCCAAATATCCTCTTGAAAAACTGATTAACCTATCATGCACAATCTTTCACTTACTTCCAGAATGAGCAAGGTAAGAAATAGTAGCATCATAATCTGGTCCTTGTGCCAAATAAGCAAAGTATTCATCTTCTTCAATATCTTCCAACTAATAAGCTTTATTAACAGTAGTTTTATCAAAAGAAATCATCTAACCACGTACTAATACTTTCAGCTCCCTAAAGTCTGCTCTGAACTGCTCTCTGGCATTGGCATAAAACTCTTAAGCTGTTAAGGACATCCAATGCCAAGCTCAAATAAGGTCAGCTATATTAGTGTAAGTTATATCCAAGCCTCTCTCCCTTATACCTTCATGATTAATCATGAAATTTTTGAAAATTTCTTTTTCTCATTCATTAAAGAATGTGGGTATAGGTGGTGCATTAGGATCTCTTATCCTTCTCTTCCTAGAGGGACCGACACACAAAGATTTCCTTGGAGGCATGTGATAGTGCTAGAAGGAAAGTATGAGCACCATACTTGAGCGATTACAATGAATCAATTCTAACAAGCCTCTTCAAAGCCCAACCACATAACTTCACTTAACTATGAAAGAATAATAAGCACCAACAAGAATATGTACTTACACCACAAGAATGAAGTTACTTTCTTCACCAAGGCATTTCATCATGCACATAGCATGCACATTGAATTTTTTCAACAAATGCCTTGATATCTTCTCAAATTCAATCCCAATACACACCCACTCCTATCACATGCAATCTTGCAACATATGCCTAACCAAAAACATAGCCAGCTTGGCACAAGCAACTCACCAAACACTTGATGTGTACAACTTCAACCAAGCTCCATACACAAAAACCTAACTCCAAATCTTCTCAAACCACCATAAAAGCAAATCAATTCACCAAGAAAGCCAATAGAATAAAGATTAAGATGATCCAAGCAACTTACTTGTGATTCCAAGAGATGTGCACAAAGTTGTCAACCCAACTTGAAAAATGTCTTGAGGAAGATGAGGAATAGCGGAGTGGGAGAGATGACTCTAAGGATAGAATGAAAAAAGGAAGAGTTTGAGTGTGAATCCTTGAGTTTTGGAGTGTAGGAATGGGTTTAGGGATGTAAGGATGTTTTTGGGGAGAAAGAGAGAGAGACAGAGAGAGAGAGAGAGATGAGAGCTTGAGTGAAAAGGGGAGAGGGTTGTGAGGAGGTGCGTGTGGGCTTTAAAGGAGGCCATGAGGCATCACCGGTGGTGCCATCCCACTGCCCCTTGCAAAATATTTTTTATATTATGAACAGTACTAGCTCTGGCAGCACCTGCTCGCTGTCTCCACCTTTTCTCCTTTTGGTTTTGCTACCTTGAAAATCTCTTTTCTAGATTATTTCATCACTCTTTTTGATCTCCATGCTTCAAATCTTTAATTATGCATTTACCCTATCTAACATGAAACAACAAGATATTAAGTATAGCAACTATGAAAATATAAATGTAATCTAACAACTTAATAATCAAAATAAACTTAATTAAACTAATGCAATAGCCTACTTTATTAATGCAAAATCACTACTAGAAAATTGAAAAGACTGAAAAACAACAGCTTGGGTTGCCTCCTAAGAAGTGCTTTATTTAACATCTAGGCAAGACGAACTCTGTTTTTCTATAAATTTTCAATACTTCATTCTACTACAATTTCTTTGGCTTGCTCTAGTTGGCTAGGCAACTTCCCAGGTTCGTGACCTTGTACTGCTTCTACAATTTGTCCTAATTGAGTTTCCAACTTTTTCATAGATGCCTCCATGTTATGGAACCTGGAATCAATGTTTTGGAATTGGCTAAATGATTCTGGAGCTCTATTTGTTTTGCTTACATGAAACTCTACAGTGTTTCTTCAAGCATAGGCTTCTTTAGTTGAGGTTGAAATGAGGTTCTAATTTGATTTTAGTTTCTTTCATTGTTCCAAGAGAAGTTAAGATGATTCCTCTGACCAAGATCATTCGGTGGCCTCTGGTTGTAAAATTTCATTGCATTGCTTGCTCAGCATCACCTGCAAAATATTCATTTGAGGAGCAAACATTAGGTAATGTCCTGAATTACCACAAAGAGAACAAACCTCTGCAGGAGCAGATTGTGGTTGCTTCAATTTCACCATCATTGAGCACATTGCCTACATTTTCTTAGCCATCTCTAACATTTGCATTGATAGATCTGAATTAGTATTTACTTCATAAAGTCTCCTAAATTTACCTCTTACACTCTTCTATTGGGAATTTGCTCCCAACATCTCATAAAGGTCATAAGTTTCTTCTAGAGTCTTCTCTCTCATGGCTCCACCTACAGCATTATCAACCATGGCTTAGCATAGTTGTGTCAGTCCATTATAGAAAAATTGGTTAAGCAACTCAAGTGGATATCTATGATAATGGCATTAAACCAAAATTATTTTAAACCTCTCCCATGCCTAATGGAAAGTTTCACCATCCATCTGAGCAAAATTGGCTATTTTGCTTCTCAATTGAGTTGTTTTATCATGAGAGTAAAATTTTTCAATGAGCTTATTATCAACTACTTCTCAAGTTGTCAATGAGCCAAGAGCTACTATCATGAACCAAGTCTTGGCTACATCTTTTAGAGTGTAAGGGAAGCATCTCATACATAACTGATTTTCTTTAGCCCCTGTAATGAAAATATTTAGATGGTTGCATAGCAATCACGCATGAAAGTCAATGGATCCTCTAAAGCTAACCCATAGAAAGATGGAAGTATGTTAAAGTGAACATGTTTCAAGTCATAATTTCTAGCATCCTTATCTAACACAATGCATGAAGGTGAAATCCCTATAGTAGGGCATGCAAACTCTTTCATTAATTATTAAGCATGTTGAGCCTATTGCACTTGTTGTATTGGTTGAGTCAGTTGGATTTCCTCATTGTCAACCATATTTATTTCTTCTCCTTTGCTTAAAATCTTTGTTTCAATTTCCACTTTCTCAGCATGATTATTTAATGGAAATAGAGTCGGGCATTCACAATATTACAACAAAAAGAAAGAAACAATTAAAAATAATCTTATATACAATTATACACAAAAAAGAAAGAATATAATTAATCTTAATCAAATCAGTTTGGAACCATTCCCCAGGAATGACGCCAAAAACTTGATGGTTCAAATTATACTTCCTCGCAAGTGTGAGGACATATAACAATATAGTATGAAATGCAAGGGTCAATCACATAGAGAATGGCAAGTCAAAATTAATCTTAGTTACTAAGTATATAACTAGACAGACTTGGAATAAGGTTTGGTATAATTTTTAGAAACTTAATAGAATAAAAGTAAATATATAGCTAAAGATAGTGTAGTAAGATTAACAACAAGAAGAGGTCTAGGGATCCGATTTCATCACTAGATGACACCCATTTGCCAATGGAATGTTGGGCTTAATGGCTTACTTAGGTTTGTTCTTTGAAAAGTAAGATTATTACCGTTAGGTGTGTGGGTTTAAATCAAGTGCTTTCACTCATTCCAATTACCTATGGTGTATAGCATAATTAAGGTAAAAACCCATTAAGTTCAAGAACATAAGAACCAAAATAGAATGGTTTAGCAAATGGTGCGTACCTTAACCATATATCCTTCTCATTTAAGGGAGCTTATGGTTTAGCATATGGTGTGTACCTTAATCATGCTTTGATAAATAATCTAACTCATAATATTGGTGATCAAGCAATAAAATAAATTAAATCATTGTAAATAATATCATGAATGAAACAAGATCATCTAGTATTAATAATATCCAATAATCCATAACAAAGAGTATTAAAAAGGGTTATATCTTTATCCTAGAAAAAGGGATTTAGTTCATAAGAGAAAATAAAACAACTCCTTGAGATAAAATGATAAAAATGAAGAACATCTTCTCTCTTTCTTCTTTATTACTTACTCCATGAGACATCTCTCCGAAAATTGGCTCTAAACCTCAGAGAAAACCCCTAAAAATGGAAGTGATAAGAACCCTAAAAAAGCCTAAGTTTTTACTCAAATACCTAGAGAATACGCAACTATGAAAAAAATCCACAAAATATATTCGCCGCTAGCACCAGTGGCGCCAACTTGCTGCCTGTCGGTGGTGTCCGATTTTGGCACTAGCTGGCTGCCTTAGTTTGTATCACTTTTTCTCTCCATCTTTGTAGTTGGTTTCTTTTCTAAACTTAAGCTTCTTCTTGTCCATTCTTTTTCTCTTCTTTTTCCATCTTCAAGGCACCTATAAAATCCTACAAATGAGCATTAAATTCATCTAAAAGAGACAAGGATTTGTAAATAAATATGCCTAAATATGTGTAATATAAGTATATGAAATTCACTCATCGGAGTGTCATCTTCATGCAATCCAACTGGTCTCTTCATTGATAGCCTCTAAGTAGGCCATTGATAACTATTAAATGCCATTGGTAAACTCAAGGATCAAACTAGATATGCAACTAGAAACTAAACACAAAAGAAAAATCAAAGTAATACCAATCTCAATTTGTATTGATATTAATGTGTAACTTCACTTCTTTCCTAAGCAATGACGCTAAAAAATTGTATGGTCTTATGCAATTATACACGATAATAAGTGATATAGATGAGGTGAGTTGAGTATCATTCTCACAAGGAATTAGGTTGTTATGCACTAAGTACCAAACTTGTATCAAATCAGTATTATTTAATTGAGTGAGTTATAGTATATGCTATAAAAACTAAATCTAAATAGAGTAATGAAGTTAACTGAAGGCAGAAAGATCAATGGATGAAATATCTAGGGATTCAACTTCACGTAACAAATTTTCTTGTTTTAATGAATTACATTGAGTAAATTATCATTCCTCTCATTGTCAATCGGATGCACTAAAGTATCTACTACTCTTTTTCAAGTGCTATTGTAGGTGATCCAATTGAAGTGATCTACTATGTCTCCATGCAAATCCAAATCAATAAACCCATTAAGCTGAGGCATCTATGTGTAATATACGCGCTCACAAGGTCATACTCATATAGATTGCACATGTACAATGGCTATTTCTAGACTTCATTGCATTATATATTCTTCAATTCAAGAGTTTATTCCAAATTTATCTCATCTCAGATGATGCATATGGAGGCCAATCATATGCAAGCATTAAGCTTAGAAAAGAAAAAATAATGAGGAAGAAGATAATCTAACTCAAAAATCAAACATCAACACAAGATTCATTATTAGGATTCATCCAATCCTAGATAAAATAAATTTTGGACATCATAATTGAATTAAAACTAACTGAGTAATTAATAAACATCATTATAATCCAAGTTTGAATGTTGATTCAAATATAAAAGATGAACTAAAAAGAAAATAGAATATTCAAGTTGCAGTAGCTTTCTCTAATGATCTTCCTTGCCCCATAGCTCTTCTTCCTTGTCTCCTTGCCAAAAGTCCTCCAAAAAGTCCTTGTTTATATGTTAAAACCTCTTAAATGAACCTAATTAGGGTTACTTTTCATTACATACAAATTTCTCAAGTGATTTTGTGTAGAAAATATGCAAAATACCCAAAATATCAATTTTTCGCATATAGAATTGCACTGGTGCCGCAGCTCCAATATCTGGAGCCACATTTCCAAAACTTGATGTCCACCATGTCCAGGAGCAATGTCAAATATTTTGATCATATATTTCTCATATGATGACAGAATCACTTGATTCATTTTGAGTTGGAAAGATAAGTTCAAGATGTACAACTTGTTAAACATATTTTCCAAATAAGCATCAATATTTGTCAAACTATGAATACAAGTGCACCTTTGTCAAATTCATTGAGTCTAAAATCTGCAATAGTTGTAATATTTTGATCATAACTTTTACATTTGATCTCTAAATCATGTTATTCATTATTCATTGGACATGTAATTTCAAGGGCTAAAACCTCTATGTCAAACACGTTTCCTGAATCAATCTCGATATCTACCAAACATTGCCTTAAAGCAACAACTTTTGTCATGTATAATAGTTTTATCACTTGAAAAAGAGACTGACTCCATTAAGTGCAATATATAATCAAAATCAATAAAATTACTTCAATTGAGGATCCAAAATAGGTGAACTTAGGTATTGAAACATGATAAAATAGAAGCTAATCAATGTTCTTAAATTTAAGAGTCTATCCGCAATTCATCTCTCTCGAGTATGAATTAGGAATCCTAAATCATACACATGGTAGCTAATGACATGCACTCATTAAGTTTAGAAAAGAAAAAATAGTGAGGAAGAAGATTATCTAAATCAAACATCTGTTGGAGTGTCCAGCATCCTACCCTATGGCGTAAGCATATGGGGCCGAGTCCAGGTGGGGTGTAGGTCTATGGGGCTAAGTCAAGGCGAACTACATTGGTGTTGTGTCTGAAAGGTTAAGGGATAAGGTGTGCCTTTCACTAATGGCTTGAGCTTTTGGTAAAACTAGTTAGCACTGAGGTTCTGAGAACTAGTATTAAATGTTGACATGAATGCATAGTTTTGATAATAAACAAAACATGATTAAAGATTATGTGCTAATGGTAGTTATAAAGTTTTAGCATACAAAATCAAGTTGCAAGACTTAAAGATAAATGACCATAAAAAAAATAATTCATGGCGACAAGGCTTGAGCAAGTAAAGAAGCAAAAGATAAAGTGTCGTAACAGACAAAGCATGAATGAAAGGGACTCAGATGTTTTCCATTCATCTGTCAAAATGAAAAACAACATCTGATGGATGCAAGATAATATGTTTACAATCGAGTTCATCTATCATAAGCAAGCCACGGTTTTTACCAATGATTGTCTGATGAGAACAGATAAAGGTGGAAGAAGATCTTTTTAGCAGAACAAAAGACTTCATCTACCATCAACAACCAAAGGTAGAAGAAGTGAAGATCTTTTCAGCAGAACAAAAGAGTTCATCTGCTATCAACAAACAAAAGTGGAAGAAGTAAAGATCTTTTCAACAGAACAAAAGACTTCATCTGTCATCAACAGACAAAGTGGAGAAGCAAGAATCATAAAGTAGAATAAAAACTTTGTCTATTACCAATAAGCCAATGATCATCTGTTATCGACAGACAAAGCGAAAGAAGCAATGAGCATCTGGCAAATAAATAATTTTTCAGTGATCATCTGATTGTCAACAGACAAAGAGAAGAAATATTTCATCAGATGAACATGTGAAGAAAACATGTCTGCAATCCAATACTTCTTTTGTTACTTATAAACAAAGAAACCCGATAGACAAAGCTCTAAAACAACAAGATATTTATACCTCTACAATGGAATAGATGAAGGAACCTTATCTTATCGATAGTTAGATAGATACTTCATCTATCATAAGTAAAAGACAAGCAACAGTCGGAACGAATAGTTGGTCTTTGCCCAGCATTAATGACGATATTTCTATATTTGTGAAAGCATCAACTAATAAAGTAATACCTCAACCAACGCTTATTGAGAAACCTGAAATCATCTTCTCCAAGGTCGGCACTATAGGCATTACAACATACGAGGAATAAGCAGAAATCAGAAGATTCAAAATGCGCCAATCAGATTATCTTCTGTTATTAATAGAGCTCACCTACCACCAATAACTAGAATTCAAAGTAGTTATAAATGAAGCATCGTTGGAGTAGAAGGAAGTAACAAAGCAATTGAGAAAATCATTCAAACCTTCTTGAGAGCATTTACTAATCTGAGTTTAACCTTTTACAATCCTTCAAGAGTCAAGAGCCTTGCATTCAAACCTTCCTCAACTTTCCTTGATGGCTCTCAACTACCATTGGAAAGATTATTTACTTCTAAATTCAACTTTCAGAAAACTTCCTCTGTGTTTACGAAGAAATTCCTGTGCTTAAACTTTTGATATTCATTTTTTATTCCTTGAGCTAGTATTTGTGACTAGACTCAAGAAGAGTTGTGACTGTCTTAGTATAGACAAGTGTTGTTTGTTTACGCCCCCTAGAGCTAAAATCTAAAAGAGTGTTGGGAGCACTGTGTTTATACCCCCTGGAGCTGGAATCTAGAAGAGTGTCAGGGACACTTGTTTACACCCTCTAAAGCTATAATCTCGAAGAGTGTCGGGTTCACTATTGTATTTCTACTATTGGGAAGAGTGGAACCCAAGACACTATGAGAAATGTGATCTTAGAAGAGTGGAATAGAGTGTTTACTCAAACCACTATAAAAATCATTGTGTCTTATTTATTTTATGTTAGAGTGATTGATTGCTAGAGGGAAAAGTAATTCTAAAGGGGTTGAGAAATAATTTTTAAGTACCCAATTCACCCCTCCTCACTTGGGTTTTAGCCTAATCTATAGGACCAACAAATGGTATCAAAGTAGATTACATAAACACTTGTAGTGATTTAATGGTAAACCCATTATCCTCATTCCAAATATTAGCCTAGGGGCAATCATCTTCCTAGCCACCCCTATTTGATGGAACTAACTTCACTTACTGGAAGTTAAGGATGAAGCAATTTATTATAGCCAATGATATAGAATGTTGGAGAGCTATTAAAGTTGGAATCACTCTTCCCACTACTGAATTAGATGCATGTACTAAAGAGGAAGCCACCATAGTCCAAAACAATGCACAGGCTATAAATTGTTTATTTTGTGGACTATCCTCATTTGAGTTTGGTAGGGTATCCTCTTGCACTACTGCAAATGATACTTGGGATAAATTAGTATCTATTTATGAAAGTTCCTCACAAGTCAAGGGAACCAGAAGGAATATATTGATAGGAGAACTAGAAATTTTAGGATGAAGGAAGGAAAATGTATATCTGAAATATATGCTCATCTTTCTAAGGTTACTAATGCCTTGAAAGGTTTGGAAAAAGAAGTTACAAATTCTGAACAGGTAGTGAAGAAATGAAGAGCGCTACCAAATTCATGGAACCAGAAGATCACAGTAATAGAGGAAGCAAAGGATCTGAATACTCTTTTGGTGGATGATCTTATAAGCTCATTGATGTCATGTGAGCTAATCAAGAGTAAAAGAGAGGAGCCAACAATGCCAAAGAAGAGTACTGCTCTAAAAGTGACCAAAGAAAGCAATAGTAATCCGATATCACAATCTAAAGATGATATGACCATGTTGGTCAAAAATTTTAGAAGATTTGCAAGAAGCAGCAAAGGCGGCACCTCAAGGAGACAACCTAGACAACAAAAGAAAATAGCTAAAAGAAAGAAAGATTTCCCTATATGCTATAGATGTGGAGGAATCAGACACATATCTCCTAACTGTCCCAATTAAGAAAAAGTAAACATAAATGAGAAGGACAAGAGAAAAGAAAAAAAAACTTCAAGAAGTCCTCAAGAAACCAAGCCAGAGGAATGTACATGAATGATGAAGACTCATCTGCAACAAGCTCAATAGAGAAAGATGAAAATGAAGTTTGACATCTTGCAAGAATATGCTACATGGCCCAGGTGGAGAAAGACTTGATAGATAAAATCACCATTAAAGAACAATGCACAACAGACCTAGAAACAAAGGTAAGTCTCAAAGCTACATCAAGAAATGCATGGTTCACGCGGATTGTGGTTGTTCAAGACATATGACTGGGAACAAAAAGATGTTCAAAGAATTATAGCCAATGGATGGAGGAATAGTAGCATTTAGAAAAAATGATAAAGGTCTCATCAAGGAAATGGGTAAAATTTATGGCTTATTCAATGCATGCATAGAGGATGTATTATATGTAGAAGGACTCAAATATAATCTACTAAGCATCAGTCAATTATGTTACAAGGGTCACAAAGTTGCGTTTGAACCATCTGCATGTAATGTATTCAATATAGACAATGATTTACTATTTAGTAGAAAAAGGTATGGAAATATTTATCTAGTATAGTTGGATGATATAGTTGGAAAATGCTTAATTGCAGTCAAGGATGAGCCATGAGTATGGTACTAGAGAATGGGACATATCAATATGTCAAATATCAAGTCTTTGTGGAAAAAAGATCTCATGATTAGTTTACCAAAATTAAACTATGATAAAAATAAAATATGCAAATACTGTTAATTGTCAAAATAGAAAAAGTATCATTCTACCCTAAGAATGAAGTATTCACATCTAGACCTCTAGAATTATTGCATATGGATTTATTTGGACCATCAGACATAGTCACACTTGGAGGAAAATGATATGTATATGTGATAGTGGATGACTACTCTAGGTTTACATAGGTAATTCTCTTGACTAGAAAAGACAAAGCATTTTTAATGCTTTATACTTTTTTGAAGCTAGTCCAAAATGAGAAACAAATGTCCATTGTATCCATCCACAGTGATCATAGTGGTGAATTCGAAAACAGAAGATTCATTGATTTTTGTGATGAAAAGGGAATTTATCATAGTTTCTCATCCACCTGAACTCCTCAACAAATGGAGTTGTGGAAAGAAAGAATTAGATAATTTAGGAAATGGTAAGAATCATGCTAAATGAAAGTAAATTGTCCAAAAGACTCTAAGGAGAAGTAGTTAGTACTACTTGCCATGTACTGAACAGGGTTACCATAAGTGAAATCTTAAAGAAAAATTCATATGAGCTATGGAAAAGAAGAAAACCAAACATCTCATATTTCATCCCTTTGGATACTTACACTATGTGCTGAACAATGGGAAAGATAATCTTGGAAAGTTTGATCCAAAGACCAATGAAGATATCTTTCTTGGTTACTCTTCCAATAGTAGAGCATTTATGGTCTACATTAAGAAAACATAGGTTGTAGAAGAATCTATACATGTTAAATTCAATGAAGAAAATATAACCTCGAGAAAGGAGAGTGATGGTGATGCAGATAAAGCAACAACAAATATGAAGAAACTCAAACTAAAGGATCAAGAGAATAGCATCAATGATGAAGATATACAAAGTTCAAAAAATGAAGATGAGGTAAGAGTAGGTAATGTTCCTTCTCAAACCCCTGCTGATTTGAGATTTGTTACTGCTCATCCTAGAAAGCAAATTATAGGAAATGTATATGATGGTGTCAAAATAAGAAGGTCTATGCAAAATGTCTATGGTCATTATGCCTTCATATCTACAATACTAACATTGATCAAGCTTTAAATGATAAAATTTGGATTATAGTAATCCAAGAAGAGCTAAACCAGTTTGAAAGAAACAAAGTATGGAAACAAATTCCAAAATTAGAAAATGTTGGTGTAATCGGAACTAAATGGGTATTCAGAAATAAAATGGATAAGAGTGGGCTAGTTGTAAGAAACAAGGCAAAATTAGTTGCTAAAAGGTACTCTCAAGAAGAAGGAATTGATTTTGAAGAATCATATGCCCTTGTAGCTAGGCTAGAAGCCATTAGAATGATACTCGCTTTTGCATCTCATAATGACTTTTAAGTTATTTTAGATAGATGTAAAAAGTGCATTTCTGAATGGATATCTAAGTGAAGAAGTGTATGTAGATCAATCTCCTGGTTTTGAGAATAATGATCTACCCAATCATGTCTATAAGCTCACCAAGGCATTATATGATTTAAGACAAGCTCCAAGAGCTTGGTATGAAAGGTTGAACAAATTCTTAAGTGATCATAAATTCAAGAAGAAAGGTTTACACCACTCCATTTATCAAAAATATTAACAAAGATATCTTGATAGTTCAAATTTATGTAGATGACATTATATTTGGAGCTAATAATGAAAAACTCTATCAAGATTTCTCAAAGATCATGCAAGGTGAATTTGAAATGAGTATGATGGGAGAATTAAATTACTTCCTTGGATTGCAAATCAAGTAAAGAAAAGATGAAAATTATATTTTCCAATCCAAATATACTAGAGATATGTTAAAGAAGTTCAAAATGGAAGAATTTAAGGTAGCAAGCAATCCAATGAGCACATCAACAAGGCTGGATAAAGATGAAAAAGATAAACTCATAGACCAAAAATAATATAGAAGTATGATTGGATATCTTATTTATCTTATTGCATCTAGATCAGATATTCTTTTTAGTGTATGCTTATGTGCTAGTTTCTAATCTAATCCTAGAGAATCACACCTCATTGCAGTAAATGAATGTTTAAGTATCTAATTGACACACCAAATCTAGGACTTTATTATCCTAAAGAAACAGACTTTGAACTCATTGGATATTCTAATGTTGATTTTGGAGGATATAAAGTTGATAGAAGAAGTACTAGTGAAGCTTGTCAATTTATAGAAAATAGTTTAGTATCATGGTTCTCCAGAAAATAGACTAGTATTGCTCTCTCTATGGCGGAAGCTAAATATATAGCAACTGGAAGTTGTTGTCATCAATTGTTGTGAATGAAACAATAACTTCTTGATTATGGATTAAGCTATAGAGACATACTCATTAAATGTGATAACACAAGTGCTATATGCTTAACAAAGAACCCTATTTTTATTTGAGAAGTAAACATATAGAAATCAGGCACCACTTTATTAAAGATCATGTTAAGAAACATGATATATGTCTAGAATATGTGCCCACAAGTGCACAACATATAGATATTTTTACTAAACCACTATTCTTAGACACCTTCTGCAACATTTGAGGAGAATTAGGTATGACTAATATGATGATCTAAGGATAAAATCTCTAATGTTTCTATGCTTGAAATTGTTATGTTGAATATGCTCTCTAGAGACTAAACTTCTTCTCAGATGAAGTAAGTTATTCGAATCAAGTGCTTTATCTATATTTCATCTGAAGATTATTTCCCAAGGTCAAGTACACCTCGTTTTCTTGCAAAACTTAACTTACAGCTATGGTTATCACATCGAACTCTATTTTTAGCATAAGTTATTCTCCCTTTCTTGGAAAATCACATCATGCACCTCATATAGCCCCTACAATCAATCTATTTAACCCCTGAATAACAATCTTTCTATGCACAATAACAATGAAGAAACTTGGGGCAGGGTCCTTAGGAAGAAATTCTAGTAGGAAACCCATCGAGTGGTGGAATTTGAAGCACCAAAGGACGATCTTTCACTTTTCTTACTAGGATGATATTTCTCCTACTCGTGACAATACTCCAAATTATCTTCATCAACAAAAGCATTTCTCTTCAAGATGTGGATTTCAAAATTATAGTTCATATCTCAGCCACTTTTGCCCCTGGATCCAACCTCCTCATCAACCAGGGCCCTTGAAGAGATGGGAAAGGAAGCACTAATAGCTTCATTATCATCTTCTTTACCTCTTCCCTTCCTTAAAACTTTGTATCACCCATTGTTATGCAAAGTTCTCCTCTCATTGCCCTCCACCTCGTCTGTAGTCTCACATACAACCTCTCCGACTCTTTACACGCAAGTTGAAAATTTGTCTTCTTGTCATCATTCTATAGTTTTGCTTATACTGAAATGAAATGAAATATTTTCATCATTTTTTGGCTACTTCTATTTGTGAGTGTATCTTACTAGGAGGACGCATGTTTTTTTTTTTTGCTTATGACAAAAAGGGGGAGAAAGAATATGCAAATGATCTCAAATAGGAAATATAAACTGCATAAACACTTAATAAATGAGGGGGAGAATACATTCTAAATAATCAGGGGAGAATATATATAAAACAAGATAAGGAAACATCAGAAGATGACAACTTGTGGAATGTTTAAACATTGCAAACATTTTTATCTATATATATTCAGGGGGAGATAATCTTTTATGAGATAGTTTTTAATCAACTTTTATCATCATAGAAAAGGGGGAGAATGTTGACATGAATGCATGGGTTCGATGATAAACAAAACTTGATTAAAGATTATGTACTAATGGTTGTTATCAAGTTTTTGTATAAAGAATCAAGTTGCAGGTCTTAATGATAAATGAGCATAGAAAATATATTTCATGACGATAAGGCTTGAGCAAGTGAAGAAGCAAAATTCGAAGTGTTGTAACAAATAAAGCATGAATGAAGAGGACTTGGATGTTTTCCATTCGTCTGTCAAAATGGAAAACTATATATGACAGATGGAAGACAATATGTTTACAATAGAGTTGGTCTATCATAAGAAAGGTGTAGTTTTTACCAATGGTCATCTGATGAGAATAGACAAAGGCTCTTTTCATTAGAACAAAAGTCTTCATCAGCCATCAACAAACAAATGGTGAAGAAGTAAAGATCTTTTCAACAGAACAAAAGACTTCATCTGCCATCAACAAACAAAGCGGAGAAGCAAGAATCGTATGGCAGAACAAAAACTTTGTCTATCACAAGTAAGCTAATAATCGTCTGTTGTCAATAGACAAAGTGGAAGAAGCAATGAGTGTCTGGCAAAATAAAGAATTTGTCAGCGATCGTCTGATTGTCAATAGACAAAGTGGAGAAATATTCCATCAGACAAAGGCATAAAGAAAACATATTTGTAATCCAATACTTCTTTTGTTACTTATAAATAGACAATCCCAACAGATAAAGCTCTAAAGTAACAAGATATTTATGCCTCTATGATGCAATAGATGAAGGTACTTTGTCTAATGGATACCTAGACAAATACTTCATCTATCATAAGTAAAAGTTGAGCAATGGTTGGAACAAATCGTTGGTCTTTGCCCAACATTAATAATGATATTTCTATATTTGTGAAAGCAGCAGCCAATGCAGTAATACCTCGACCAAAGCTTATTGAGAAACCTAAAATCATCTTCTCCAAGGTCGGTGCTATAGGCATTGTAACATATGAGGAATAATCAAAAGTTGGAAGATTCAAAATGCACAATCAGATTATATCTGTTATTAATAGAGCTTATCTACTACCAATGACTAGAATTTAAAGCAGCTATAAATGAAACATCATTGGAGTAGAAGGAAGTAACAAAGTAATTGAGAAAATCATTCAAACCTTCTCTAGAGCATTTACTAATCTAAGCTTAACCTTTTACAATCCTTCAAGAGTCAAGAGCCTTGCATTCAAACCTTCTTCAACTTTCCTTGAAGGCTCTTAACAACCATTGGGAAGATCATTTACTTCGGCATTCAAATTTCAAAAAACTTTCCCTATGCTTAAACTTCTTATATTCATTTCTTATTCCTTGAGATAGTATTTGTGACTAGATTCAAAGAGAGTTGTGACTATCTAAGTGTAAACAAGAGCTCTTTATTTATGCCCCCTAGAGCTAAAATCTAGAAAAGTGCTGGGAGCACTATGTTTATGCCCCCCTAGAGCTGGAATCTAGAAGAGTGTTGGGGACACTTATTTATGCCCCTAAAGCTATAATCTAGAAGAGTGTCATGACACTATTGTGTTTTTGCTATTGGGAATAGTAGAACCCAAGACACTAAGAGAAAAGTGATCTTTGAATAGTGGAGTAGAGTGTTTACTCGAACCACTATAAAAATAATTGTCTTATTTATTTTGTGTTCGAGTGATTGATTGCTAGTGGGAAAAGTTATTCTAAAGGGGTTGAGAAATAATTTTTAAGTACCCAATTCACCCCTCCCTTCTTGGGTTGTAGCCTAATCTGCACGGGACCAACAACATCAACACAAGATTCATTGCTAAGATCCATCTAATCCTAGATAAAATAAATTTAGAACAACATATTTGAATTAAAACTAATTGAATAATGAATAAATATCACCATAATACAAGTTTGAATTTTAATTCAAAACCAATAAATGAAATAAATAGAAACAAAAGAAAAATATTCAGGTTGTAGCATCTTTCTCCATTGATCTCCCTTGCTCCAATGCTCTTCCCTCTTGTCTCCTTGCAAAATTCATCCACTATCTGTTTCGATGTGTTCCCCCTTGTTTTATAGCTCAATTCCTCTTCAAATAAACTAATTTAGGGTTCTCTTGCACCTCCATATGAATTTCCCAAGTCACTTTGCATATAGAATACACAATTGCTAAAAATATCAATTTTTCGCGTGCAAAGTTTGTCCACTAGGTATAGTTTTACTACTTTTCTAATAAATTTCTAATATGATGTCCAAATTAAATGATTATTAATTTATTAAAAATATAATTTTCATATCTACATCTTTTATGTTAAACAATTTATTTGAATCATCCTGCATATGTGCCAAAAATGTCCTTAAACTTACCCTTATTAATACACATCTGAAATTGCGTTCAAAAATCTTTGGAGATAGTTGTAGTCTTTTGGTTATAATTTCTTCATAATAACTCTAAATCATATGATTCTTGATTTTTTGGACAAATAATTTTAATTTATATATCTTTTATGTTTATCACTTTGTCCAAATCATCCTAGCCACTGAAATATTATAATTTTTCTTGCTTGTGAAGCATCCAAAAATAGAAATTCTTCTTCAATTGAATTGCTACACACATGTCCCACCATCTGATTTGTGCACAATTCACATTAAAAATTCCAAAAATACTTTGAAAATAAAGTGTGAAAGTTCCAATTGAATTGCAATCGAAGTAATAACTTCATCTTCATGCAATTGATCTCTATCATGCATCTAGCAGTCTATCTACTAGGTGTCCGCTTTATAATCAGCTGCATAACCATCATGATTAATGCTTGATTAATGGCTAAGATTGATGCTCCCATAATGGTACATGTCCCCATAAGATTGCTTTGCCAAAAATAGTATATTTTTGCTCACATTGATCTAAATTTCACTAATTTACTTGAAACATAAATTAAATCTATTGAGTGCAATATTTGATATAACATGATAAAATCATGACAATTGAGGATCCAAAATATGTGAATTTAAGTAATAAAATATGATAAATTATGAGCTTATCAAATATCCCCAAACTTAGCTTTTGATCATCCCCGAGCAAAATAGTAACCAAACTAATGAAATAAGTTTAGTCTCTCTCAATTAATCAAGAACAGGCTAGACAATATTTCACATATACACAAAACTTAGAATTCATTCAAGACACTTTCTAAGTAATCTCATGAAACTTATGCTTCATCAATCCCTTCATGAAGTGAGAATGTGTGTGTGCTTTG
>JAYJMB010009592.1:27696-50155 GCA_036873735.1 Pouteria campechiana
AAGACACTTTCTAAGTAATCTCATGAAACTTATGCTTCATCAATCCCTTCATGAAGTGAGAATGTGTGTGTGCTTTGGGGTTTTTTCTATTTTTATGAGATGTGTTACTACCACACCCCCAAACTTATTTTCTTTTAAATTCTTTAGAATGTGATCCCCCAATTGAAGGATGAATCCCTATTAATTTGTTTTTTTATCGCTTTTTCTTTATTTTTGCCTTCTTCTTTAACTACCCCCAAACTTATCTTCTTTTACTTTACTTAAACCTCTCTAACAACCGTGTGCATAAAATATGTCTCTTAATAGGTCAATCATAGTTTTTTAGGCTAAAAGGGTCTGGATGATGAGACTAATGAAAGAAAATCGAATGGTTGTTTTTCACATGCCTTGCATATGCCATTCTTTCATTAAGGCTCAATGGGGACACTAGTGACATAATGTTCTAGGTTAGCTTCAAAGGCTCAAACTCATCAAAGAATGCCTAAAGTATTTTCAATTAAATATGTTATCTAGGATTTCACCTTGAGGAATAATCAAACAAGTTCTTGCATACTCAGGTCAATCAAAATATGTCACTGAATTCACAAAATCATCAACTAATTCACATGCTCTTCACATGATCATGACATAAAGTGCTCCAAAATCATTATTCATGAAAAACAAAGACTTATCATAAGAATCATTCAATCACAAAGTAGCATTTGTCTTTCATTCTAAATCATGTGTAATGTCAATAAAAAATTAGCATATGATATTGATCATCAAAAGAGAATCCTATTCAGTTTCAATATTTTAGCATAATTTGCTCTCAAATTTTCTTAGCTAAGTTAGAAAAGTGAAACTCATTGAAAAAATTATGCCAAAATTCAAAAACAATTATCCAAAATTGACTAAAAATCTCCAAATACCCCCAAACATAAATAAAATATTTTCCTCAATGTTAAAGAAAAAATTACATAAGTGGTAAAGAAACTTCCTTATGGGGGCATGCTGTCCTTAGCTAGTGGATGAAGGTAGCTTTTGCTACTCTGCATAGCCTCAACAAGGAATTATTTGAGATCAAGAAAACCAAAAAGAGCTTAAACATGAAGAGAAAATAAAATAAAATCAAAAAGAACTAAAAAAAGTCCTAAGAGAGAAGGGATGAGAAATAGTTCTAATTTATAGTCTTTAACTTGACTTTTTCCTTCTTTACTCAATATCTATAAGGCAAATTTTAGCTTTTCGATGCTCAGGTTCTTCAAATCTTGGTATTAGCTTGTGGAACTTTTTAGGTGCATCTAGATCACACAATGCTTTGTCAAATAGAAAATTTTCAATAGCGCATGGAATAGTGAAGCTTCTCGGATCTTTAAGCTTCTGAGATAACTTTCTTTGGATTATGGAACCACACTCTTCAATCAACTCCATAGTTTCATAATACTCTAGCTTCCTTTTGTTTATTAAGATCTCTTTCAAGAATTTTCAAAGCTAGGCATCTGCAAAAGAAACATTAATATGGAGTCTTTCAGGAAGTGGAATTGGAGGCACATATGGCTTGGGATTATCTATAGAAAGCTTGCTCTTAACTGGCTGTAGTTGTTGTTTAGTGGCTACCTCTTCTATTTCTTTGGGAATCGCTTGTTCAACATCTTCTTCTCTGAACTGCTTGCCACTTCTCAAGTTTATTCCCTTTAGTCTTTCAGGAAGTGGAATTGGAGGCACATATGGCTTGGGATTATCTATAGAAAGCTTGCTCTTAACTGGCTGTAGTTGTTGTTTAGTGGCTACCTCTTCTATTTCTTTGGGAATCGCTTGTTCAACATCTTCTTCTCTGAACTGCTTGCCACTTCTCAAGTTTATTCCCTTTATCTTTTCAATTAGATTTGTTTCTATGTCACCAAGTAAAGAACCTTGTTGTGTTCCTAACAGTGTATCTGCCAACTGACCTACTTACCTTTCTAGATTTTTGATTGATGTCTCTTCATTTTTGATTGATGCCTCTTGATTTTTGAGTGATGCCTTTTGATTTTGCAACCTCATATTTGTGTTGTTCAGGAATTCTTGAGTCCTATTCATGAAGTGTTGAGTGTTGCTAGCAAGTCTTGTGACTATATCTTCGAGATTAGACTTCTTCTCTTCTAGTTGATTGAATCCTGTGCTCTTCATGAAGTCTTGAGTGCCACTAGCAAGTTTGGCGACTATGTCTTCTAGAATGGGTTTCTTCTCTTTTGGTTGCTTGAATTCTGGTGATGCTCTCATCGCATTTTGATTACTCCATGAAAAGTTGGGAACATTTCACCACCCCGGATTGTAAATGTTGGAGTAATGGTTGTTCTGCTGCCTATTGAAATTACAAATAAAGTTAGCATTTTCACTAGGCTATGCAAAATTGTTACCTACCTAACAATTTATTTTGGCATGTCCTCCACCATAGAAATCATAGGTCACTCTCTGAATTTTCATCATTGAAGCATTCATATTATATATCTTTTGATTAAATGCTTCAATCTATGCAGTAATTACAATGAGAGCGTCCAATTCATGCACTTCGATTGGCTTTTACATTGGTTAACTCTCAATAGGCCATTGACAACTATTAAATGCCTATCATGTCCTACCTTTCAAGGCATGACCCTGATCATTTTTCTTTATTTTAACTACAATTTCCTCACTTTTAGGGTGGGGGTGCTCAGATCCTATTCTATTACACCTATATTTTTCATTATTTTTCCTATAAATTTTATTAATTTTAAGGGAATATTCTGCTAAAAATTTGGTAGAGTCTCCCCTAAAATATTAGAATCCAAAACCTAGAATACATTAATCATAATATCAATCTTCATAATTTCTAATATAAATCATAAACATAAAACAACCACCTTAACCATAAACTCACACCCATACGCACAATTACCTAGGATTGAAACCTATCATGATGGCAATAAACTTTAGAGGGATCATCATACAATCTACTTATACTCACATAACTCAATCACTATGACATGTCAATACATTAATTGAAATCTTATTGAAATACATTTATACAAATACACAATTACCACTATATAAATACACAAAGGACTATACCACTCCATCATATCACCATAATGTCTTTAGATCTTGCCTTTTAGTCTTAACCTATAGTTGGGATTCTTTATTTGACCTACCAACTAAAAATTTAAATAAGAAGGCATGAATTCGAGCAAACTCAGTAAGTAGACCGAATAGAAAACAATAGTAAAGTAGAACAACTTGTTCTCAACATCAATATGGCTAATCATGAAAACTTACATCATCATGTCCGTAAAGATCAATTCATCATCATATCAATGTACCTTCTATACATTTCAATCCTATTACATATCATAACTTGCCATATCATAGGCTAAATATAGTATTTCAAATTTAAATACTTCTAACACTTCATACCATGATAGTGCCAGACAGGCACTTCTTACCTTAACAACAACATATATTGGTTATATCTATCCAACCATTACTTCAAGGCAATTCATTTCTTTATTATAGCCATACACTCTCTTCCATTAATACACATCAAGAATTCTGAGATGCTTCAAGTCCATCATCCCTCCATACATTCCTAAGAATCATGGGATATTCTCTAACCCAAATATACCTATATAATACATCTCTATATAATACATCATATATAGATATATATATATATATATATCTCACAAAATAAAAACTCATGGGATATCCAATATCCCCATCCATACATGCATGCTCGTATATACACAAATACTAACAACATGATAATTGTTATTCCCTTTTAGCAATATATTCAAAAGAAAGCCTACTTACATTAATAGAATCAACTTCTCCAATACTTTAAACCTTGCACCCTAGCTTTCACAGTATTATCACTTTAACCTATATAAATAACATCACCATACACACATTAATTAAGCATGAACACTACTCACATTAACACTAAACAACCCTTATACATTCTAGCAACTACCTTTCATGCATTTGAACATATAACACATTTACTCCCAATATTCAACCACTAGTCTCCTTTCTAGACCATTTCAACTTCATGCACTTACTTTCCAATAAAATTAACATTTGATTAGCATTCTAAACAAAGTGATCAAATTTATAATTCACCCTAATCACTCATTGATATCCAACAATTCACTTTAGTGTATTTTCACAAGCATATGATATGTATCTTAAAATTTCAACATATAGCATTGTGTTTTATGCAACCCAACCTTATACATTTTTATTTATAATACAATTATCACTTAAATAACATCCTAATCACTTCACTTAACACCACAATTCACTTGTTTATGCAAACAGTCCTCACTTACGCATTTTCACAAAAACCTTGCATGGACGTACATCTCATTATCAACTAATATAACATCTACTTACCACCTTAAACAAGATAATCAGATGCTTAATTTCAACGCAAATAGCTAGTAATGCCCAACAGCTTATATACATACATTTCATTGAATAACTTGTATGCATATACAAATTTTTTTAATCTCTAACCATTTAGATCATTGTCTAATGACTTTATACTTACATTTTCTTATGAAACAACATGTTAAGAATTTAGTTAAAAATTAAATTGGTCATTTAATACGCTGCTCACATCCAAATAGCCATCCCATGCATTCATGTCTAACCAAACACATGCCATTGTCCACTTTTTTGGACAATAATATACTAGGTTTTTCATTCCCAAATTATGCCCCATCACTTCCCAATTCAAGATTATTATTAACCCTACATAATACACATCATTTATAGCCCTAAACACATGAATTTGGGCCCACAAAACTGCAACAATTCTTCATGTAAAACATGACAATAATGGGCATTCTTCAAGGCATTTCATCAAACATTTGGCATGTCTTGATTCCCAATTTAGTTTCTAGCAATTTACATTAATAAATTAATTAATTTAACATTTAATTAATGTTAAAACATAATAAGTCAACCACTAAAATCATCCCATTCTCATTGTAAGCTGTGTCCATCATGTCCCACCCATTTCCAACTTCCATATTGCTCTCCACTTTCATGGATAGCAATAATCATGCATTTTGTCCCATCTAATCCACTCAATTTGATGTTTTAATCACTTCATTTACTTCATCCATCAATTTTGAATTAAAATCATGCATTTTTCCCAATTTTTGTTCATGTATTTTGCCCTAAAATCACTTGAATCCAATAATAAAAATCTATTTGCAAAAATTGCACTTACCATTGTGATTAAAGGATGTTCTCACTTTGGATTTGATGCTTTAATTCAAATTTCCCATGACTCATGAATTGTAGCAGCTCCTCTCCCCTTGGATGTCCAACTTAAGTGAGGATTTGGGAGTTTTTACTTAAGGGTTGAGATCACACATCCAATACAAGCATTCCTCCCATCAAATTTCATGAAAAACAAATGGGATTTGGGATGGGTTGCAAGGGACATGGAGATGGATCCATGGAAATGAATGGTGTTTGGGGAGGTGATGGAGCATATATAATGCTCTCACTTTTAGTGCTCCAGCCACCCAAGGCACTAGGTACACATGCAACAAAATCACTAATTATCCCCCTTTACAATATAGTTAAGTTTAAAATAAGTTATAACAATTATTTAGTCTAATTCATCAAAAGTGGTAAACACAAAAGTTATAAAATTTGTTTTAATCTTTCCAATGAATTAAGAATTACTAAATTCTTAGTTCATATGAAAAAGATATAGCTAAAATACTACAATTATCTCTAATTCAAAAGACATTACTTTAAAGCCCCACGACTCAAAATAGAGGCTAAATTAGAAACAAAGGTAAACTTAAAAGTTGTAGACCTTGAAATTATCTAACCAATGAAAAAAATCAATTAATTTGGAGTTCGTATGTGAAAATTATGATCAAAATACCAAAATTGCTCCAGAAGGAGTTAAATTACCAAAAATACCAAAATTCACCTTAATTTTCTAATTATTTAGGGCCACTAATCACCAAAAATTAATTTTTAAATGAAAATTATACTTACCAAAAATTTAGGTTGTTACAATGACATTGGTAAACTCAAGGATCAAACTGAATATGCAACTAGAAAATAACAAAAATAGATTAAATCTATAATTCAAAACAACTAAACCTAGGAATAACAATAAACATACAAATAGAAATTATGCACAAAAGAAAAACTAAAGTAATATCAATTTTGGTTAATATTGATATTAGTGTATAACTTCATTACTTCCCCAGCAAAGATGCTAAAAACTTATTGCGTTTCATGCAAGTATACATGATCACAAGTAATATAGATGAGGTGAGATGAGTATCATTTCCATGAAGAATTAGGTTATCATACACTAAGTACCAAACCTATATCAAATCAATATTATTTGATTAAGTGAATTGCAACAATTGTTGTGAAAACTAAATTTAAATAGAACAATGAAGCTAATAGATAACTAGAGCAAAGAAAGAAAGATCAATGGATGAAGTATCTATGGATTCCACTTCACCTATCAAATCCACTTTTATTGGTGAATTGCATTGAGTAAATTATCATTCCTCTCATTGTCGATTAGATGCACTAAAGTATCTACCACCCTTTCTCAAGTGCTATGGTAGGTGTGCCTATTGAAGTAATCTACTATGTCTCCATGCACATCAAAATCAATAAACCCTTTATGCTTAGGCATCCATGTGTGATATATGCACTCGCAAAGTCATACTGACATGGATTGCATAGGTAAAATGGCTATCCCCAGACTTCATTGCATCATATGTTCTTTACTTCAAGAGTCTATCCCTAATTCATCTCTCTTGAGTATAAATTAAGAATCTCAGAACATACACATGGTAGCTAATCACATGCATGGATTAATCTTAGAAAAGAAGAAATAATAAGTAAGAAGATAATCTAAATCAAAAATCAAATATCAACACAAGAGTCATTACTAGGAACCATCTAACCCGAGATAAAATAAATTTAGAACATCATATTTGAATGAAAATCAATTGACTAATTGATAGACATCATATTAATCCAAGTTTGAATCTTGATTCAAAAAAAATAAATGAACTAAATAGAAAGAAAAGAAAATATTCAGGTTGTAGCAACTTTCTCCAACGATCTCCCTTGCTCCAAAGCCCTTCTCTCTTGTCTCCTTGCAAAATTCTCCCACTATCTTTTTGAACATGTCCCTCTTTATTTTAGAGCTTAAATCCTCCTTAAATGACCAAATTTAGGGTTCTCTTACACCTTCATATGAATTTCCTAAGTTACTTTGCACATAGAATACACAATTGCTAAAATCTCATGTTTTCGCTCGCGAAGTTTGTCCAACAGGAATAATTTTAGTACTTTTCTAATAAGTTTCTAATATGATGTTCAAATTGCATGATTATTAATTAATTAGAAATATAATTTTAATATCTACATCTTTTATATTAAAAGTTTCTCTGAATCATCCTGCATATGTGATAAAACCTACCTTAAAGTTACCCTTATTATTGCACATCTGAAATTGCATTCAAAAATCTCTAGAGATAGTTGTAGTATTTTTGCGATAACATCTTCATAATAACTCCAATTCATATGATACTTGATTTTTTGGATATATAATCTCAATTTCTATAACTTTTATGTTGAATACTTTTTCAAAATTATCCTATATCTTTGCCAAAATCTATCTTTAATTTGCACTTAAATATTACAATGTTTCTTATACGTGAAGCATCCAAAAATAGAAATTCTTCTTCAATCAAATTACTACACACACGTCCCACCATATGATTTTTGCACAATCACATGAAAACTTTCAAAAATACTTTGAAAATACTGTGTTGAAGTTCTAATTGAATTACAATCGAAATAATGACTTCATCTTCAAGCAATTGATCTCAACTATGCATCTAGCAATCTATCTACTAGTTGTCCACTTCATAATTAGCTGCATAATCCCATTTTACCATCATGATTAATGCTTGATTAATGGCTAAGATTGATGCTCCCATAATGGTACATGTCCCATTGAAGATTATTTTTCCAAAAATAACATATTTTCACTCAAATTGATCCAAATTCTACTAATTTACCTAAAACTCAAATTGAATCCATTGAGTGCAATATTTGATATAATGTAGATGAAATCATGTCAATTGAGGATCCAGAATATGTGAATTTAGGTATTAAAATATGATGAATTATAAGCTTATTACTAATCAACTTAATCCCAATGTTACAAGTGGTACAATTTCTCTATTCTTTGGATTTACAACTCCATGTGGTTATATAGTTGAATCAATTATACTCCCTACAATGATTCAAACTATCTCTTAGTTTACAACCTAAACCAAGATACAATTAATACAAAGAAGGAATAACACAACTTATCTTACAACCAATTTAATACACAAGTGACTTCTGAGATTCAATGAACTTCATAGCCTTTAAGTCAATCACAATCACTTGCGAAACAAAGTTTAGCAATAATATCTTATCTACAGATCTTAGCCTTTTAACTCGCTCTTCTTTTCTCGCAAGATTTCCCTTTTCTTCACCCAATCTACCATTATATAGCCAAGCAACTGGTAGGAGATTTTCTCTTAAAGGGTTAAAGAATAGGTCAAAAATGCTTAAAGAATAGAATTACACAACTAATAGTAAAGGACAAAAATCGTTGACATTTTCCTCAAAATCGTTGATGTTTTTCCTTCACAATAAAATCCATTAAGGTTTAACTTCACCCGATTTGTCCTTGACTATTAATCCGTCAATGTTTCAAATCACATAGTGTAGAAACATCAATGGATTAGGGAATCTATCGATGTTTCAACTCAACTTGAAATGAATCCTTTGTGCACATCCTCCAACTTGTTTATAGCAATCCCTTAATCCAAACAATTCAAAAAACCACACCATTTGATCATTCATGCACTCCATTCACAATCAAATCATTCAATCAGATTTTTGAATTTCCATTTTGGAATTCAAAGAACATTCCTTTCTTCACTTGACACTTGCATGATTAAATACTTAGTAACCTATAAAGGATTGAATCAAACAAATCCTACAAGTGTTAGATAGCATCTCATTTCTAATTCTCAACACATCAACTTATCTAAGTTGGTTCATCATAAAAATAAGAGTCAAATAATTCTCCCCCTTTTAATGATGATAAAACCAAAAAATGGATTAACTGACAATGTCAATCCTTCCCACCTATTTAAGTTAATTATCTCCCGTTTTTGTCATAATAAAAAAGAGAAAGAAATATGAAAGGAACATGCGTAGATGTATAATAAAGAGATGATGTCAATATGTGCAATAAACAAGTAAATGACAATATGAAATGTTAAGGTCATAAGTGTGTGAGCTCAAAAAGTAATCAATGTAATAATAAGTTTAACTTAATTATGAGATCAAGGTGAGATAAGTTAATAATCACCAGTCTTTTTTAGTTAAGATCTTTAGGATTGAGAAGTCTGATTGTCATCTCATTTGTTTGATTGGGATTCATCTGCAAAATGACCTCGTGTGGAAGAGGCATTGAATAGCTCTCTTATTTTTGCTTGTAATTTAGATGTAGTGAATTGATATTGGATGCCAGCAATGCTTGCAAAGTATAAACATTAAGCATAGTAGAAGGAGCCACTTGTAGGAGCAAAAACAAATGAAGTGGGATTAGTTATAGTGAGAGTAGGAATAGTAACATCTAGAATGTTTTGAGTATCAGATAGGGTTGTTGCTAAGTCGTCTCCGATTTGGCTATTGTGAGGAGTCCTCTTATTCTTTCCATAAGATCCCTCCTCTTGTTCCTGATCCTAATCTTCTCCCAGAACACCTTCAAAAATATCTTCTTCATCATCTCCTTTATCAAAAACTACTTCATGATCTTCCTCAACATTTTCAACATTTAGTTCCTCCACATTTTCTCTAGGTATTTTAGAGATCATTCTCCAAACATTGTCTTATAAGTTATAAATAATACAATATATCAGAACACAATCTCAGGCACTTATTACACCATGTTCTTCATTTTTGGGAAATAATATGTGATGTACCAACCTGAATTCCATAAAATAAAACTCCTTATTTATGAACTCCCTTCTTTGTAGCCAATGAAGCTTTCCCTGTAATGCACTCAAAGAGTTCTAAGCAATCATATGTTTTATCAAAAGAAACATAGGGAAGCTTCAAAATGTTTGCTAACTCCATAATAGTGAACTTTATCTCCTTTCCTTGGAAATAAGTTGTGAAAGTATATACTCCATCTTCTCCTTCTACTTATTAAAGATAAAAGTAGAAGAGCTTCACCAACTCATCATAAATCATTAGCTTTTCATCCATGAAGTCATAAATCCCAAAAGCTCTCAGCCATTTAACAAATTGAAACTCCTCCCTATGAGAGAATGCATAATCAATGAACTTACTTCCTATACAGTTCTTCTTAGAAAACTTTTAGTATAACTCATCCTTGTCTTCCTTAGACCTAAAGTTCTTGAGGGTTAGATCTACTAGAGCAAGTTTCTTGGGAAGTGAAGTAAGTTTCCTTTGTTGTGGAGTGGAGGTGGCTCTTCTTAGAGTGAATCTTATTGGTACTAGAATGAAAGTTTTGGGAATTGTTTTTGTTATTTTTCTAGGTAGTGGAGAGGTTATAGTCTTGGCAGGAATCATCTTCCCATGTTTTGGTTTGGGAGAAGTAGCTACTAGAGGTGTGATCACTAGAGTTTCAAGTTGGTGAGTTGCTCTTCCTCAATCTCTATTGGCTTTAGTTGAGGAGTCTACCTAGCTACTAGATCTGTGGGCTCTTGGATGAAGATCCCACTAGTTCTTCTTCTTATTTGGGAGGAGTAGGAATGGGAATTGAGGTATCTTACAACTTCCTCTTACCCTTTTCCTCATACGTAGCTTTCTTCAGTTTTGAAATGGCAACTTCAGTACATTTAGTCTGGAAGAAATTGTAAATTCAATGAGTTTAAGCAATGAAACATCAAGGCTCAACATAAAATTCACAATTAGATAGGATGAACATGTTAAAGAAAATATGAACAAGTAGGTAAGAATGATAAAATAAAGTAGGTTCAAGCTCAAAATAGCTGCTTAAATAGGGTACGTCCAATCTTTTCAAATCAACTACTGTACAAGATTCATCGCATTGATGTTCAATCATGATGCATAATGTAGCTTTAATCTAGCAATAAACATTAGGACTAGTTGCAATGACATACATTTAAGTGCAAAAACTCAATGAAACAGAATATTCATCCATAAAACAGGGTATTTCAAAGATATCATGACTAAATTCATGAAAAATCACACAAATGATATCAAATACAAAGGTTATTGAATATAGTAGGATTTCATTAGTTATGACATTGAAACCCTAAAACATTGAATCTGACAGAAAAACCATCCCAAAAAAAGGGAATCTTCAAATCCAAATTTTAAGAGTTCAGTTTGACAAAGTACCCCCTTAAAATTTGATTCTTTGAATGTGAGAATACATCAATAATTAAGGAAATTATTAAGACATCAATGAATTACTTCAAAAAGCACAAAAGAAATCCAAAACTTTTGGATTTTGAAACACAAAACCCCAAATTTTAGATTTTTTGAACTTTTTCAGCTAAACAACAAAGATATCCAAGTTTTCAACAATAATCAACCAATCTAAATAAGAAAAACATGAAAAGAGAGCCCACCGTAGTTGAAATCACCTATCACATGCATTTTTAAACAAGAAATTTTTATAAGATTCTTAATGAGAAGGATGTTACCATTTTGATGGAGTTTAAAAGAAATCATGACCCAAATGCTTGAATCATTCAAAGGAAAGAAGCAAAATCCCAAGGAGTTCTAATGGGTTTCTCTGGAGAAGACAAACAGGTTTTAAGAGATATAAGAAACTATCTTGCCTAAATCACGAATTTAAGTTATCTAGCTATCTCTGAATATGTCAACATTTTGAATCTGTCAATGGTAATAATCGTCAACACTCTGAACATTCATTAATGTTGAATAGTTGTAAACAAACTTTTAAAATTTCACATAAATATGTCTTTTATGTATGAATGATGCGATGCATCATTCAAATGGATCAATAGTGCCAAGTTCTCTTCTAATATGCAAAATCTATCAGTGGGAAGAGGTTTTGTGAAAATGTCTGCCAACTAATCTTTAGTAGAAGTAATTTGAACTTAAACATAATTCAATTGAACATGATCCCAAATAAAGTGATGGCCAATTTCAATGTGTTTAAAACATGAATGTAATACAAGGATTTTAGTTAAATTTATTGCACTTGTATTATCACATTTAATAGGAACACAAGAATATTCAAAATCATAATTACTTAACTATTGTTTTATTTAAAGCAATTATGCACAAGAACTAGTTGTAGCTATGTACTCATCTTCAGCAGTTGATAATGCAATTGTACTTTATTTTCTAGAGTGCCATGATGCAAGCATACTTCATAAGAATTAACAAGTTCCACTTGTACTTTTTTTATCCACTTTATGTCTAGCATACTCAACATCAAAATAGCCAAATAATTCAAATGATGACCCTCTAGGATACCACAATCCCAATTGTGGTATTTCTACAAGATATTTAAAAATTTGTTTAACAATAGAATAATGTGAATCTTTTGAATTTGATTAAAATCAAGCATAGATACACACACTAAATAGGATGTTAGGCCTATTAGCAATCAAATATAACAATGAACCAATCATGCTTCTTTATAACATTTGCTCAATACTTTCACTAGTTTCATCTTTATCCATTTTGATACTTGCACTCATATGGGTGGCATGCATTTAAATTTTCCATCTTAAATTTTTTTAGCATTTCTTTGATGTGATTCATTTGTGAAATAAAAATTCCATCTTTCATTTTGTTGTAAACCCAGAAAGATGTCAATTCACCCATCATTCTCATTTCAAATTCACTTTTCAATAGGTTTTCAAACTCATTGGAATACTTTTCATTAGTAGATCCAAATGTGATGTCATCCACATAGATTTTTATAATAAGAATATCTTAATGAATGTGTTTAATGAATAAGGTTATATCAACTTTATCTGTCTAAGACCTTTTACCAAGTAAAAACCAACTCAATCTCTCATACCAAGCTCTTAGAGCTTATTTTATACCATATAAGGCTTTTGTGAGTTTAAATACATAGTCTAGATGTTCATGGTCTTCAAAACCTAGAGGTTTTTTACATAAACTTCTTCATTAAGGTATCCATTTAAGAATGCACTTTTTTACATCCATCTAAAATAATCAAAATCATTTGAAGGATGCAAAGTAACATTCTTATGGACTCAAGACTAGCAATAAGTGCAAATATCTCATCATAATCAATTCCTTCTTCTTGGGAATATCCCTGTGCTACCAAACATGCTTTGTTTCTTACAATAATCCCTGATTTATGAAGTTTATTTCAAAAGATTCATTTTGTGCCAATGACAAATTGGCTTTCTAGTTCTAGCACAAGTGTCCACATATTGTTATGCTTAAATTGATTTATCTCTTCTTGCATTGCTATCATCTAGTTTTTATTTGAAATGGCATCTTTCACTAATTTGGGTTCAATGTAAGATAAGAGAGAAAAATTATCACAACATTTTGAAGTGAGCCACGAGTTCTTGCTTTGTCACACACATCTCCTATAGGACCAAATGGAATATGTGGAAAATAGCCAAGTTTTGATGATGAGCAACAACATATAAGTGAACAAT
Source organism: Pouteria campechiana (assembly GCA_036873735.1). Taxonomy (NCBI): domain Eukaryota; kingdom Viridiplantae; phylum Streptophyta; class Magnoliopsida; order Ericales; family Sapotaceae; genus Pouteria; species Pouteria campechiana. The sequence goes on from JAYJMB010009592.1 coordinate 41,433, forward strand.
TAAGGTACTAATAGTTGTGTTCCTAAGTATTATAGAGACAAACATAAATGATATGCTAAAAAAAACTTAGATATAATGGACAACATATACAAGGATTACATCAAGAATGAAATCCACTACACTGGAAGAATATTTAAATGCTCAAAAAGAATGACACTGAAACTTTGAAAAGAAGTCACAATGCATATCTGAAGCAATGACATTCAAGCCTCTATAAGTGTTCAAATAAATCTTCCTCAACAAAGTCAATTTCAGACAACACTTCCCTCAGTTGGATTCGGACAAATTGTTCCCCAATTTTTTGCATTGACGAGTTAGATGAACTCTTCCTATACAATATTTTTTCGTGACATAAAGGCAAATTGAGATTTAAAAGCTAAAGACAAATTGAAGCTAAACTTAGATGAATGCAAGGCTGAAGAAGATGTTGAACTAATTAAGCATTCATCTCTCATATGAAGTTTTCCTTAGAACAGAAGGAGAACAAGGAACTCATCTATAACTTACTAAAACAAAGTGGAAGACAAAGTAGAAGCAACACAGTTGACTCAAACAAATCTTCACAGAAAAATTGGATGCTCTGACAAATTAAAAGATGAAGCTACTTTATCTAATGGGCAACTGAACAAGACATCATATGTGGCTCCAAATTCATCTATAGCTCTCTACAAACAAATCAAAAGACAAAGTTACTTCATTTGTCAAATTGCTAGGAAGAAACTTTGACGACGACATCAAGAGTTGTCTGAAACTTACTATTAACAAAGCAAAAGACAAAGTTACATTGTTTTTCAACTACTAGGAAGAAACTTTGTCCATGAAATCAAGAAATGTCTATAACTTACTATGAAAAAATCAAGAGACAAAGTTGCTTCATTTGGTGACCAGTTAGAGAAGAACTTCATCCGCATCATCAAGAATCGTCCGTGACTTATCACAGACAAACTAAAAGACAAAGAAAAAAGGATACAATAGACTCAAATAAACTTGCACAGACAAAGTGAAGCTACTTACTATAGACAATGTTAGCTGCTATTGCAGAATTTTTTTTAACTCAAGTGCATGTGTCATGAACAAGTAATAAAGAATGAGTGAGATATCATTCCCACAGAGACTAAGTTCACCAAATATCAAATTACTCTAACTTTTAGTTTTGTTTGAAAGATTGAATTATGATAAGTGAATGTAAAGATGTAAATAGAAAAGATCTAAATTAATGGCTTTTTCAATGATGTGAATTCTAGAAATGATAACAAAGATAATGATTTAAAACATCTAGGGTGTTCAATTTCACCGGATAAATCATATTCAGTTTCATTAATTTTAACAATCAATGTTTGTTTTTATGTTGACAATGAGTTTCTCTTGATTAATTACTATTCTTTCTCAAGTCCTAGCAACCTATCTCAATTGGCTAATTTTCTACATCTTTATGAAAATACCAATTAAGATCCATTCAGATCAAGAAACTCATAACATTGAATAAGCTTCATGGATATCTCTATCATCATGACAATCTTATGGTGCTTAATCATGGTCTAATTCAATTATCACTTCTCATCCTATAATCAAATCACAAATCATGTTGAAAGGGCTAGCATTCTTTTACAAGCATTAAAATTAGATTAAAAACACAACATAGATAATGAACAACCAAAGAAATGCATTAAAGATAATCAAACCAAATACTCATTATCCAGCTACATAGTTCCCTTGGATTAATGTGTTTAGCTCATGATATAATCAATGAAAGTAATATACATTATCGTAAACATGATTAAATAATAAAAATGAATGATAAAGAAAAAGAAGAGATAAAAAAAAACTCTTCTCCAAGCAATGCTCTGATTCTTGATGCTCCTTGGACAACTTTCCTTCAATGCAAGAGAGATTTCCTCCCCAAATCATATGTAGCTACCTCTCTCTACTATTCTTTACTGCTAACCCTTGCCAAAAAAATGTCCAAGCCCCCAAAAACTTGCTCATGCTTTCTTTTTATAGCCTCCTCCATTAGGGTTAAGTATTTACAATTTTTCAATGTTTTTCCCAAAAATCTAGATCTTGTTTGCATGTATGAATGTCGAGGCATCAAAATTGAATGCCTAGGTGCTTGATTTGAATGCCTAGGCATTTGGAATTAAATGCCTAGGTGCTCAATTTGAATGCTTAGGTGCTTGCACGCTGGTTGCTTATTTCTTGATACTCCTTTTTGTTTCTTGCTTTATCCTTCATGCTTCATTATATTCTCTCTTTCCCTCATTAATTCTCCCTTATTTTCTCTATTCTTCTTGCTCTCAAATGCTTGCAAACAAACACAAACAAAAGCATTATAAAATTACTAAAAATAGCTCAAAGATCTATTAGAATTAAGCCCAAAAGATATGATATAAGTGAATAAAATTCACTTATCAGCTGCAGTCTCTTGACCAAATTTTCCTTAGATAAATCATATTAACTCTAAACAAAGTATACAAGCTCAATATGGAAAGAAGTTCAAAGAAAAGCAATCTCCATTTTGACAAAGATTCTACTCTCAAAGGTTGCATTCCTTCAAGCTTAATATGCGTCTTTCAAAAAGAATGAAAAGGTTAGTCATGCAAAAAGCTCTCATCTGGTGTTTGCCAAAATTGGAAATGCATCAGTGCTATAGGCTTTCCAGATAGAATGAGTTTAGCAAGAAGATAACTTTTTAATAAGAGAAAATTTAGAATGGTCTTCAACATTCTGTGGAAGCCATCTACCTCCAACGGGCAAAAATTTTTGAAGAAGTATAAACTTAGTACAGTGTCAATGAAGAAGGTTAAGGAAGTTGAGAGAAAGATGAAAAGAAGAAAGAGCTCAAATGAGTAACTTTTTTCAATTAGACAATGCTTCCTCCAAGACATTCAAATTTCATTGCGCTGATAGATGATGAACTTCAAAGATCTATCACTATCATATTTCTAGAGGATTGATATCTTCTGTGCTTCAACATGTAATCATTTTATGCATGCTTAAATTTTGTACAAATCAGCCTAGTATAGAGGCAGAGTGGTGTACAATTTAAGTATTGTTCTTCAACCATATGAGTTAGTGTTGAGCTCAAGAAACCACTATGTTTATGCCCCCTAAAGCTGGAATCCAAAGGAGTGTTGAAAATACTATGTTTATGCCCTCTGGAGCTAAAATCTAGAGGAGTGTTGGGAACACTAGTTACTCCCCTTAGAGTTAGAATCTAGAAGAGTGTTGGGAACAACACTAACTTACGCTCTTTAGAATTGGAATCTAGAAGAGTGTCGGGAGCACTAGTTATGCCACCTGGAGTTAGAATCCAGAAGAGTGTTGGGAGTAGTAATGTATCCCATTATGAGTGATAGTGGAATGCAAAGCACAAGGAGAGTGTGCTCTTGGAAGATTGCAGTAAGGAGCTTGCCTGAACCACTATAAAAATCCCTTGTGTTATTTATTGTTTGATTTAGCCTCTATTCCTTTACAGCATAATAATTTTATTTGGTCATAATTTTTATCTGCTCAACTCACCCCTCCTCCCTTGAGTTGCCGACCATATGGGACCAACATCTCCCATGACATCTTCTAATGGATGATATCTGTGAGATTGTACTGACTTTGATGGTTCAAGTAAGTCACCTTCACTTACCTATTCTCTTTGACTTTCAATATTTTTCTCAGAAAGGTGTGATGTTTCAACTTTTAGTTTTTCTATTAATTCTTGCTAAACTTCATTTGATGCTTCAAGCAAGTTAAATCTCTCATGATCTTCATTTGCAACATCAACCTTTCTCAGCCAAGAGTTAGTCTCATCAAATTTTACATGGATTGACTCTTTTACCATGTATGTTCGTTTATTGTAGATTTGGTATGCTTTATTAGAAGAAGAATACCCTAGAAATATGCCTCTATCTCTTTTTCTATCAAACTTTCCAAGGTCATGTTTTCCATTGTTCAAAACAAAGCATTTACAACCAAAAGAAGCAAAATATTGTATTTTTGGCCTTCTACCCTTCCACAATTCATATGAAGTTTTCTTTAAAATTGGGCAAATATAAACTCAATTAATTATGTAACATTTAGTGTTTATTGTCTCAACCTAAAATTTATGAGAAAGATTAGCTCAATCTTTTGAACCAAACCTCTTTACTAGGCTTGATTTTGATGATGAATATAACTAACCAGCCAAGTTTTGATGATGAGCAAAAGCACATGAGTGAAAGTTTAAGTTGGTGATTTTTATTTCCCAAGTGTGCTATAACAAACAATATATTAGGGAAATAGCATAAGTGGATACCATATACAAAACTATATCAAAGATAGGATCCACAAATGTATGAATAAGAAAATATAAATGCTCAAATAAGAAAGAATGACACTAAAACTTTAAAGAAATAGTATGTCAAATAACTCCTAAACATGCCTCAAGAACACTGTCAAAGTCATTCAAACTTATGCTCAATGTCAGACAAAGATGAAGGCTTTAAAATGAAGAAAAATCTAAATTTTGCACTCAAGCAAAGAAACAGACACTAAAGAAGCAAGTTCAATCATCACATAACCAATTCCAAACATGGCAATTCACCTTAAGACATAACCAAACATGATGTTGCAAGATAAACGGTTCATCCAAGTCTAAAATAATAACTTCAGACATGGCCGCTCAAATCTAGACATGGAAAATCATTTCTATACATAGAAGAAAGAAGTCAGTTGCAAGCCAAGCACCAGTCCAAGTATGAAATTTTATTCCAGACTTGACTATTTTAACCCAAACATGATAATTCATTTTAAGACATGGGTAAAATAGTCAGTTTCTAGTTAAATAAGCTAACCAAGTCTGAAAACTTAACTCCAAACATGGAAACTAAACTCAAACATGGCTCAACAGATGTTAGACATGAAAAACCACCAGAAAGCTCTAACTGATAGAAAATCCTATCGATTCGCTTATATTAAAGGAACATTGTCTTCTTCAATGAGTAGAATTTAAACTTAGCAATAAAAGGAATAAAGAAAGGTTATTTCAAAATAAAGAAGTCACTGAGAAAAATAAGAAAAGAAAATCAAGAGCATTTACTTTTAGACATTGAGTTTTCTTCCAACTCCACAGTGCCAAAAAGATATCTGCATTGAAAGCTTTTCTTGCAGCAACTTAAGGGAGTTTGAAATTCTCTATATTTATTACTATATATTTTACTACTGCATTTAATTTTATACAAACTTTGCCTATATAAGAGGCATTTCCTATTGTACATTTTTCATTAATTGGGATAGCAAGCAAGGGGCTTGCTGACAGTGTATAAGTTTGTTAATTAGCTTTGGAAACTAACTGGGATAAGTTTATTGGTAAGCTTTTTGGAAAACCAACCTATGTATAAATTTGTTAGTGAGCTTCTAGAAACCAAATTGTGTAAGAGTTCGTTGGTAAGCTCAAGAAAAGCAACTGACGATTAGTAGAACCTAAGTACAGTGAGTAAAATAGACTTAGAGAGAGGAGTATATGCCGTATTTAGGGTTGAAATTCTATAAAATATCTGTGTGCTTTGTGCTACATGATTCATTTCCCAATTATTATAGCACTTTGGTTTTACATTGGCCAAGAGTTTTAAAAAGCTCAATTCACCCCCCTTCTTGAGCTACCTTGGGACGGGACCAACAATTGGTATTAGAACGACTTCAATAGTTAACCTTGATTACCAGTTATTTTTTATTGCTTAAAGTGATCCTTATGGCCAACACTACCCACAATACCACAATTGAAGGATATTCAACCACCAGACCCCCATTTGTTATAGCACCAACCATGGGTACTGGAAAATGTGTATGCACAAAGTTTTGATAGCCACTGACTATAAGTTATGGCAAATCATCAAAAATGGAAAGACTATCATGAACACAGAAGATGAATATACCATTGAAGACATTGTATTAGTAGAGAGAGGTGCTAAAGCTAAGAACAACCTCTATTGTGCATTATCACCTTCTAAGTTTGAAAAGATTTCTGCTTGTAGTTTAGCAAAAGAAATCCTGCATAAGCTTAAAGTTGTACATGAAGGTACTAATCAGGTCAAGGAGACCTAAATTAATATACTTGTGTGCAGGAATATGAAGCTTTTCATATGCAAGATAATGAAATAATATCAAAAATATTTGAAAGATTTCAAAAGATCACCAATGGGTTAAGCGGTCTTGGTGAAAAATATGAAGAACCCAAAATGGTGAAAAAGATTCTAAGACCTTTGCCAAGATAGTGGATGGCAAAAGTCATAGCTATTGAGGCAAGAGATCTGGACAAGATGAAATTTGAAGAATGAATGGGTTCACTTATGACCCATGAAGTTCTAATGAAGTCGAAAGCTCAAGAGAAACCAAAAGGAAAGAAATCAATAGCATTGAGAGTTGAATCAGAAGATGACTCATAAAGTGAAACATTAACAAGTGATGATGAAAATGAACATAGCATGGTTATGCTAAGCGAAAGATTTAGAACCATGTTTAGAAGAAAGACTAGAAGTAATTCTAGAAATTTTAGAAACAAAGATAAAAGAAAAGATGTTCCTGCATGCTATAATTGTGGCAAAATTGGCCACAAGAGTTATGACTACCAAGAACCTGATAAGAGATAAGGGGAACACTCGAGTGAAAGGCACAACTCATTTCTGAAAAGAAAAATAGAAGAAAGTAAAAAGAAAGCACTTGCAACATGGGAAATGATAAAAAATATAATACATGAAAGTGCAAAAGAAAGCGAAGACGACATGAAGCAAAATTTAGCAGATTGTCTCCTATAAAAGAATATGAAAGAGAATACCACAAGGGAATCAGCTTCATGGTTATCCATGAAGATGAAGTAACTTCTAAACTTGAATCTCAAAGTTTTCTTAATGAATTAGAGAGTATATATATAGATTTCAAGGCTTTAAAGGTCACATACAAGGAGATAAAGAAGGAGCTATTAAGAGTAACCAATGAATGCTCCAAGTTGCAAAATGAAAACTGCAAGCTCCAGAATGATCAATGAACCATTCAAAAACTTGAGCAGGTCAAAGTAGAAAATAGTGCCCTGAGACAGACCTTAACCACAACCTTGTTTAGAATGAAACCAAAAAGTAAAAGTGGTCAGCAATATAAAGAAAAGAATGACAACTCTTGAAGAAAACAAAGGACCAAACAAATTATGGTTTGGATTCCTAAGATAGTTGCAGAACTAGTAAATGCAATACAATCTCCTAAAATTATAATAGTGGCACCTAAAGAACAAAGGGTACCAAAATTTGATGCCACTAACTCACCTGGACCCATTCCCAAATGGGTACCAAAGATTAAAACCTGATCTTGTCATTACAAGTGTGTTTAAGAGCCATAAGAAGCAGTATGTGGTACATTGACAATGGTTGCTTAAGACACATGACAGGAGAGAAGGAGCTGTTCACTGAATTGAAAGAAAGACATGGTGGAACAGTAACCTTCGAAGATAATGGAAAAGGTAGAGTGGTTGGGATTGGTAAGGTCAAACAACCACATTCTATTACTATTTCAGATGTACTTCTAGTTGAGGAACTAAAGCATAATTTTTAAATGTTAGTCAATTTTGTATAGTGGTTACAAGATTATGTTTGAATCTCACATTTATTTAGTTCTAGATTAGAATGACTCATTTATAATTCTGGGTAAAAGGCATGGAAATGTGTATATAGTAGATTTATTTGATATCCAACCTAAATGTCTTATTAGTCACGATGAGTCCTTATTATGGTATAGAAGGTTGGGACATGCCAAGAAATACATAATAAAAAGATTGTATAGAAAGGATCTTTTAGTTGGCTTACCCAAACAAAAATTTGACAAAGGACAATGGTGTGATGAATGTCTAAAAGGAAAGCAAGCAAAAGAATCTTTCAAGCCAAACAAAGAAATATACATAACTAGGCCACTTTGAGTACTACATATGGACTTAGTTGGATGAACTAGAACCAAAAGTCTTAGAGGGAAATATTATGCATATGTCATTGTTGATAACTATAGTAGATATACCTAGGTAATTTTTGTGCATCCAAAGATGAGGCTTTCTCATTCTTTGAAATCTTTTCCAATGAGTGCAGAATGAACAAGGCTCTCATGTTATTACCATTAGGAGTGATCATGGTAGAGAATTTGAAAATCATAAGTTCATAGTTTACTGTGAAAATAATGGTATCTTTCAAACTTTCTCTACACCAAGAACACCCTACCAGAACGGAACAATAGAAAGAAAAAATAGAACCTTACAAACAATGACAAGAACCATGTTTAGTGAATATAATCTGCCATAATACTTTTGGGTTAAGGCTATGAACACTGCCAAATTTATTATAAATAGAACTCATACTAGGACAATACTTAACAAAACTCCATTTGAATTATATTATGGCAAGAAACCCAACATATCATTTTTCTATACTTTTGGCTATAAATATTTTATTCTTAACAATGGAAGGGGAAACATTAGAAAATTTAATAGTAAATCTAATGAAGGAATATTACTTGGCTATTCTATTGTTAGTAAAGCTTTTAGAATTTACAATTTGAGTGGTTAGAACTAAATCATCATATCACCAAATATGTGCTAATTTTGCCTTCATTTCTCAAATAGAGTCGACTTGCATGGACCATGCATTAGAAGATGAGAATTGGATTTTAGCCATGCAGGAGGGACTGGATGTAACAACCCGGGCTCCAGGTGCACTATTGTC